>JANIJF010000008.1:38239935-38256152 GCA_024520955.1 Erythroxylum bequaertii
TTTAACGTCTCTTACCTATGCTGGTCGTTTGTAGTTAATACTATTTGTCCTTTTTTTTATTAAGGTATACTGGTCAGGTATGTTTATAATGCCCGCTAGTATTTATTGTCATATTGAGAGATACTTTCAGCTTTTCTTTAGAGAGGTACTTCTTTGTTCCACACCGAGGCTAAGGTGGCATGGGCTTCAATTTGTCTCTCAAGAAAGGGGGTGGTTTGGGAGTTAAGAGGGTCAAGGACTAGAATAGGGTTGCCACGCTTAAGTATGTGTGGCGACTGTTTACAGACAGATCTTCCATATGGGTTACGTGGGTACACATTATTTTGTTAAGAGGTAGATCATTTTGGCATATTCGAGCCTCATCAAGTTCTTCCTGGATTTGGCGGAAGAATTTGTTGAACTGAGAGTGGTGCAGAGGGCTTATTGTGGCATACATAAGGGATGGTCGAGACACATTATTATGGTAAGATTACTGGTTGCCGGATCAAGGCCCACTATGTGATCGATTCTCATTCCGAGTTCTTTGTTCCACTGGGCTCTCTTGGGATGCCCAAGTCTCAAAGATTATACATTCTGGTGAGTGCACTTTTTTTTAGGTGAGTAGTGAGTTGCAGCAAGTATGAGACTCTATCTGTCTTCCACTTAGACAGTTGAGTTTAGGTCGATCATTCATCCGGGGTCTTTTTAGTTGACTCTGCATGGAACCTTATCCAAGCTCGACGACCAGTGGATTTGATCCACCATCTACTATGGTTTCTAGTGCACATCCCATGACATACTTTCATCCTTTGGTTATCTTCATAGGGCAACTTTGAACTATAGACAGTCTCCAATTGTTTGGAGTTTTCTCAGACTCGACTTGTGTGTTATGTAGCTCCTCTGTTGAGACACATGACCACCTTTTCTTCTAGTGCAGGTTCTCTTCCTTCGTCTGGAGTTCTCTCTCAACAAAAACTTCCATTGCCTGGCCCACAATTTCTTGATCTCCTCTCCTCCAGTGGGCTTCCACCCATCTTCATCGGCGGAAGGACTTCAAGCATATTATATCGGGGTTAGTTCTCTCTACTACTACTGTTTACTTTCTCTGGTATGAGTAAAACGACTATATTTTCAACAACTGTCATCATTCGCCCCAGGATATTATTTGGTGGGCATCCTTTAACCTCTTTGATTTTGTTTTGTATTGAACCTCCCTTTTTTATTTATTTATAAATTTTTATTAGGGTTTAATGTTTAGAGTTTAGGGTTTAGCATTTAGGGATGGTTTAGGGATTTAGGGTTTAGGGAGGTTCTTGAAAAAAACATTCTCTCAACTTCAGCATCCTCGAACTACCAGCAGACGACTGTCTCTAGCTAGGCCGCTGTCGTCACTGCTTTAGTAACCGGCAACCTCTCCGGCGATCTGATTGCAACTTAGAGCATACCAAAAGATTCAAATTTTCCCAATCTACACAACCTTATAACGAGTTTCGTCAAAAGATCAACAAACAAATCACAATCAATGGCCGAAGTTACTACCACCATTGCACACGTTGAAGGCATCACCGCAGATCGTAACCACTTCACTGCCTGTTCTCTCTTATCAAGGCTAACGTAAGCAACACAGAAGCCATCGCAACCACTATCAAGCGTCGTCAGTGTTGGAGAAGAATTTGGAGTCATTAAGGAGGGAGATGGAATCGTGGTTCTGCGATGCTCCCAATCAACTCCAGCTCCAAATATCATAAGGGGATGATATCAACTCACCGATCAGCTACCCATGCAACATTAGAGGAGTTACCACCGATGGATGTCCCTCCGCTGTAACCTGGTCATCTTCAGCAGAAGGGTCTGAAGGTGCCGCCGCCTGTTCATCTTCAACAGAATCCAAAGGTGAAGCCAAGGCCAAATGCCTCATCTACCCTTGGAGGAGGTAATTACAATACTGCCCATATTTTTAATTCCAATTTTCCCCTACAGTACATGTTAATGAGGAAATAGGAAAACCTAGGCAGAAAATTGGTAAATCTGTGAAAAAACCATCAGATTTTTCTTGGGTTGAGAAAGTCCGAATCACCAATTCCAATACGAGATTTAGGTTTCTGGATATACACCATGACACTTCGATTGGGCCTGTAGTGATCCCAGATAGCTACATAGCTGATAGTCTCCATAAGTGGACCCAATGCTTATTTGGTTTCTTTCCTGGGCATAATATGCCTTTCCTTGCCATGTAATCCATTGTGATGTGGGCCTAGAAGACGCTTGGTCTCGAGGATGCCACTTTGTTGCCTGTTCACTTTTGTCGAGGTCAATGCAGGCAACACAGAAGCCATCACAATTATATTGGTACTGCCTAATTGTAGAGGCAGAAAAACCTTAATGATTGTTATTCCCAGAACCTCAATCCTTACTCCCTTGCAAATGCCCCTCCCTTTAACTGCTAAACCATTACCCATAATTACCTCGTAATTGTAAGTGGAAATGAGGGGTACCTGTAGTTCTTTAATGATCTCTAGAGATAGGAAATTATGGGCAACTCCACAATCGACCATCGCTGTCACATCTCTCTTAGCCAACGTCCCTCTCATCTTCATAGTGCTCGTATGGTCAAGCTAAGCACCAAATTCAAGTATAGTTCAACAGCTTCTGTCATGTTTACTTCTACACTCTCAATTTTGACCTTTGAAATATGCACTTCGTCTTTCGATTCCATACCAATCGCCTCCTCTTCTCTTTCTTTGTCAATGATAAGCAAAATCTTAAGCTCCTTCCAACACACATGGCCAAGCCGGTACTTTTCTTTCACACGAATAACACAACCCTCATGCCCTTCTGTCTCATATCTCGGCATCAATGAGCCAGATCTATCATCGGCTTCCTTCTACTAGAGTTCTCGCTGGTTTTTGGGTTAGCAGCAAGACCCGAGTGCTCCAGAAGGTTCCTCGATTTGAAGCCTTCACTTCTCCCTCCTGGTTCATATTCCAACCCGCGAGTCATTTCCCTTCTCCCCACTGACTAGGTTTAAGAGAAATAGGTCCTGATGTGCTTCCTTTTTACTTAATGGTCTAGTTCTTTTCTTCAATCATTTGGGTTATATTCATAAGGGCTTAAACCCTATTAGGTTCATCAAATGAAGTCCAACTCTGATCTATGTCTTTAAGCCCTTCACAAAAGAGGATTATAGCACCTCCACAGGCAGCGTCGTTAGCAGTGCTGAGAGTTTCTCAAACTCCCTCCGATGGTCGGCTACCGACCCATGTTGTTTAATATCTAAAAACCTTTCACACAGTTCCCAGTTTGAGTTTAGCTGAACCTCTAAACCAACTATTGTTTTAAATCACTCCAGTTGTCGAATGGTGTTCTCTCATCAGTCCATTGAAACTAGGCGAGAGCATGCTCTTCAAAGCTGATTCCAACCGCCATTAACTTTTCAGCTTTACTCATTCGATTCATTTCGATGAACATTTTTGCCTGATATAACCAGACTTCCATATTCATTCCATTGAATAAGGGCATCTCAAGACGCCTCCCAGTACTCCATGATTCTGAGTTCCCAAACATCTCCCGCCCAACCTTTTCATTTGCTGCTAGGTACGTGCCATCATAACCACTTACCATTTCTTCCACTCCCATAGGTACTCTCTCATTCTTTTCTTTTTCAATCGAGCTAGACATTTCTTCTTGTTTAGTATTCTTTCCTTTACCCAAAGATTTACTTCCCCCTTGCACCGTTCTCTGTTGTTCACTAATTGTGGCCATTATCTGGGTCACTCCTTGGGAGAGTGTGGTGAGAGTCTTCTCTATCTCCCAAATTCTCTCAACAGCTCTTTCCACTACTGGAATCTTACTTAACTCTTCTCTGATTCCTTCCAATTCTTTCTCAATCACTTCCATTTTACCGTCAGAGTTCTTCAAAGGCATGGCTTGTTGGCTCTGATACCAATTTCTAATAGGATACTACGTTATGTAAAAGAACCACACGATTCAATCAACTCTTAGAGTATTACGGAAAAGGGTATTTTCATAAAATGGTAGCAGCCTTTCGAGAGGACTACGGCTCTCCTTAACAACAACCAAATTCACACGTCTTTCTCACTCCTAGCGACAGCCTATATGTACCTTTTCCAGATTCGAAAGTAACAGCATAACAAACATAACAAAATAGCAATAACGTAATGAAAGTGAAAGATAACAAAACGCCATATGTTCGCTCCAGGATCAGCCAACTTTTCCCTCATTCATGGGCATTCTTTTCCTAGAATACGTGAGTCAAATCGGAGGTCTATCAAAATCCCGGATCTACTACTTTCATCACTTGTTGCTCTCATCTAAAATGCATCTGAGTATTACCTTTTATCCTTATTGCTATTTTACTTCAAAAATCTTTTAAAAGGTTTCTAACTGCTAATATTTTGCCTACAAGAAAAAGTAGCAATTGGCCTGAAGAGAGCCTTGTGTTATTGGGAACTCATTGTATTTATGGAAAACAATATACAAAGGGCCATACTGCTATTATTGTATAAACTAAACACTAGCTACTAGTTCAGTTTTAGGGTTAAGATCCAATTGTGCCTCACACTTGTTTTGTGCTCTATGAGGATGTTGTATTCTTAATGAATGTTTAATAACTTTGTTATGAATCCATATTTAAATGGCCTAGAATTGTAAGGCTTCACTCCATCCCTCAAATTAAAAATTCCTTAAAATTTTATTCAGACGTTCAAACTTGGTCCTAAAATATGTATTGCGTACAATCTCAACAGTTTAAATATAGAGCCAACAACATTCTGTTTTAGTACTGATCTGGCCTTTATTCTCCCAACATTGCTTTTTCACTTGAAAAATACAAGGAACTAATCAATTATCAGAAAATGGGAACTGTCAGCATGACTAACTTTAGTGGCATATTACCAAAGATACTGCATAAGATAATCTCTGTTTTTTATTTTTGATGCATAGCGAGAGGGGAGAGAAAGTTTCATGGGATGTATCATGTTGACAAAAGTTGATTTGTCTCTCAATTCAAAACTTTGATGATAGTTTTGTAGTTTCATAGTTTATCATTATTCTTCACATCCTAATGATTCAAAGAAGATCTTCCATGTTTAACTTTTGAGGAGATAAACTAAATGGTATTCCTTACCTCTTTTGAAGCGAGCTCTGGTCGGTGAGGGCTTGGGTGAGGAGCAACTATTTTCAGCAGAAGAGAGCCCCATAAAAGATGGTTTTGGCAATGAGATTGATGACTATCTTTTGAGGCTTAAGGCAAGTTCATTTCTTTTTCCTTCTCCTTCTATAAGGTTTGTGTAGCTATTAGCGTTATCATAAATCAGATGATACTAAGACTATCACAACTTTTTAGCAATTTGGTTTATTTGGAAGCACATGAAGTTTGTATGCATATGAGAGTTTTGGAATGCAGGTTAATCTTTGTGCCAGAGATAAAAGTAAACATTAACTGAAGTTTTATTTGGTTATTCTTTTGCAATTGCTTCAGTGATATCAATTAGTTTATCTTGTAGTAAAGAATGGGTTTTCAATTAACTTATGTCAGTTCATATAATCGAGGTTATTGTATGGATATCATCCATTGACCAAGTTAGTGAGTCATTGGGGGACTTGTCACATTAAAATATCATTGAGAGTTATGGTTTTATTCATGAAATTGAAATAAAGAACATAGAAAAGCTTGGTTCTCATGATGATAATTTAGTGAAATACATGAACTATGACAGAAAGCACAAATCAAATGTGATGAGCTGTATTTTCAGCTCTGTCATGTCGTTTTCTTAACAAAGGACAATAATGATCATATTTCTGCACTGCTGTCGCAATATCTCATTTCCATCTCTACTTACATATTTTAATTTCCGTTTTTGTAGTGTTGATGTAACATCAGGTCAGGGTGTTACTAAAATATGCCTTGATCAGAAAAAGAAAAGACCTTGCTTTGTTGGTCATCTGATAAAACTCATAGCTATGTAACTTTGGCACATTAGAATGAGTAACAGACCTTCTGAGAGTCATGTATGACTAGTTCTGGTAGCACTCTATCTTTAAGCAACCATGCCATAGTGCTTACAATCATATTTGGCTCTCACACACACACACACACTGTGTCAGTTAGCAAAATCTGCTTTTTTTCTGTTTTCATTCCAAACCTTTAGTTACACTTTTGTGTTGTATGTGGAAAGTGGATGGATAGTCTGGTGCTGAATTTGGATTATTATTCATTATTTCATCTATACCTTTTCCAAATTTTGCATCAAGAGGGCACTAGCTTTCCATTATAGTATGATCAATGAGAATTATATGTATTATGATGTCCTATAATCAAATATATGTTCAGATTTTGTGATTCGACTTCCTGTTTATGATACTTAACAGGAGCATTATGGAGTAGATTCCTATTCCACAGAGGTGGACTCAAGCCTTCGTGTACATAGGTTTCAGGTAAGTTTTTCTTCCTGCTACAAGATGCAGCTCTCTTTTCTTCAACACTTTCCTAATCAATACAGCTATTTTTTTCAGATAAACTTCCTCTGTTTTTATGGCCATTAGGTGCTTAACTAGTTCAGTTTCCCACATGGTTAACTGGTACACTTTTGAGTATGGATTTGTTGTGTATTATGGCTGGAGAATTTGAAAACCAAACCATGTAAATATACTAAAGATTCCAAGGATTTTTTATTTGAGATTAAAGTTGAAAAGCTGGTTCAGGTCTTTGTAAATTGCAGAGATCTAAGAAGATTCAGATATGGAAAACTGTCTGAATAATTGAAGTAGAAAACAAAAAAGGCAGCTCGCACAAAGAAAATTCTGAGATCATCTCTATGGACATAGGATTTAAGACTAACTGTGGTGTTCAAAGTGGCATGCTTGTCCATTATGATATTTGCCAAACCTTCAAAGTGGCATACTTGAGGTTGCTGTTCCCCATGCCCCTGTTGATATGAGATAAACCTTTTCTAGAGGAAAATTGTTAGTTATGATATCAAGTTGCTTTATATCATGAATGGTTTCTTAAATTGGTTTCGATATGCTCTGATTCCTCATTAATTCAAGGAAAAGCTGTAACTGTTTTCCTGCCATGTCTTTTGAATTTTAAGGGTTGTGTTAAGGCCATTATACTAATTGACTGAGAAGACTCCACTTTGTCATTTCTGACAAAAGATGAGCTTATATACAATAGCTTGTATTTTGATGAGAGTGCATTATAGGTACTTGATGCATTGGTGAGTCTTTTTTGCCGGTCTAATATATCTGCCGAGACATTTTGGGTTGGAGGATGGCTTTTGCGTCAATTAGTTCCATATAGTAAAGAAGAATTCAACTACCATCATCTTGAGTTACTGAGAGTAAGTTTCTCTTTGTAGCAAATGATTTGAGTTTTATATGACTTTAAACTTGTCAAATTATTGATAGTTTTGTTGGACAAGTCTCATCTAATCATTTTCATTTCCCCTATATGCATTGTGTAAGTATCAACTTATGATAAATTATGTAATTGTTTCCCAACACTAATGAGGATACAATATATTTTGCTTTATTTAAATGGAAACATGGAAATAAGTGCTAAACAAAATCTTAGACCTATGAAATTCTAACAAAACCCAAAGAGCTGTTAAAGTATTGACACTAGAAGTTGAATTTCAAATAAGAAACAACAAAAGAACTGCATTCCAAAGTGTTGTTATAGAACTACAAAGTGATGCTTGTAAAAACTGGACAATGTTAACCTCTGTGCTAGGATTGTCAAAAGACTTTCATTTTTTTTAGTGGGTTGCTGATCGTTTTGATTAAGATGTCCTTGAAAGGGATCATACCTTTTCATGTCATCTCTGGTTGTCAAGATTGGTATACCTCATTGAAATATATCTATTCCACATATGAGATTAGTGACTTATGTACAATGGAGAATGGCACCTTTGTGAAAAGGTAGATGTAAGATGATTTTTACCGTCACTAGAAGTAAAATTCAAAAGAAAAAACAGTAAACCAAAAGATAATATCAGACACTAACTATGGATGAGGTATAATATTTGGCTAGACCTTTGCCAAAAATTGTCATTGTATGTTTGTAAGCATTATATGTTGTTAGTATAGTAATTCAATGATTTTTCCATTGGAAATGTGATTCTTTTGTATGTCTTTCTATACTTTGCCGTATCTCCATTTTGTATCCCCTATTTGCATTACTGAGCCAGTAGTTCATTGCTTCTTGTGGAAAGGATTCATACAAGAATTGCACTACTGCGCTCATAGAGGAGATCAGAGGTAGCTGGCCTGATCTACTTATAAAAGTTCTATGTGATGAATGGAAGAAGTGCAAAAAAGGTACTTGTGGAAGTCTTAACAATAGGAATGCCAGGTTAGTCAATTGAATATTTGCATATTTTCTTGATTTTTTTCTTGTGTACTTGTAGTAATTGAAGCTGCTTCTCCTCATAAAGAGCCAAAGTGCATTCTCTTACCATTACAAGGTTCCCCTTATGATGGTAAAGCTGTTTATGAATTGTCATACATTGTACCTTTCTATCACTGGTTTTAAGGTTGCCTTGTTATTTGCTAGAATTTGAACCAATCTATTTCCTGTGCAGATGTTCTTCCAAATGAATCGTCATTTGTTGCTGGTGAAAAGATGTGGGAGTTAGCAAAGGTTTATTTCAAATTCTTTTATTTCTTGCAGTTAGGTTTCTTATTTAAATCATAGCTTTTGTTGCATGTCTGTTTTTTCCCTGTAAATTCTTAATATTTCTGTTAGAGCTACTAGAATTACTGTTTATATTATGGCTATGATTGATAGTTCTGTCCGTTTTTGTACTTTCTGATGTTTCTTTTATTGATCCTTCCGCTTTAGGTGTTTGTACTTCTTCATCAACTTCAAATCTTTTCCCTTGGTCGAGCTTATCCTGAGCAGTCTTCCCATCCTGCAACTGATGTCCCAGAAAATTCTCGTGCAAAAACTGCTGGCCTTGATACTTCAGGTCCAAAATCAGGCACTGAGGTGAATCTTGGTTAGTTTTCTTTCTGACTCTAATTTCATATTCTGTTACGATTATTGCATGTTTTTGCAGCTTCATTTTAGTAAAACTGGCCACATGGTGGTTTTGTTTTTCAAGGTTATATTGCCCACAATGAGATGAATAGTTCACATTTGCATCCCTCTGATTACTGCCATATGCAGTTGATGCTGTGCCTTGCAGGATTGCATTTGAAAGAGGAAAAGAACGCCATTTTTGCTTTCTAGCAGTCTCCTTGGGTACTTCTGGATGGCTTTTGCTTGCGGAAGAATTGCCCCTGAAGCAACATCGAGGAGTTGTCCGACTTACTGCTCCTCTGGCTGGTTCAAAAGTAAGTTATTAACTTTGTTGCGAATTTACAAAAAGTTTATTGCATGTGTGCTCGAAATGTTTATTCGCTGAGATATTTCAATGGCACTTATTTCCCTGCCTCTAGAATAACATAATTAGGAGAGGTTCTAATAGCCTGCCTTGACTTGTATATATGTTCCTGCTTAGAGTGGTGATATTCAACTGTTAGCTTTTAATTTGCTTCCTGTTCTCAGCCTAAAATTGATGACAAGCACTCGAAATGGTTGCACTTGCGGATCCGTCCATCCACATTACCTTTTGTTGATTCTGCAAAAGCTATCTCCTCGGGAAGGACAAAGGGAAAAGCTTTGGTTGATGGCAGATGGACCTTAGCATTCAGGGATGAGGAAGCCTGCAAGTCAGCTTTATCTATGGTTCTTGAGGAGATCAACCAGCAATGCAGTGAGGTTGAGAGAAGACTAAAACCACTGCTTGACCTTGAAGGAGCTGGAGATGCTACAAGCCCTTTTCTGCATCCTTCTACCCCTTCATCTTCGAGTGTGACCCCGTCCAATTTTGTGAGTTCCCATTTTTGAGCCAGCAAGTCTCCCATTTGTTAATGCTTTGGGTGAGAGTATATTTTGTCTCCCATGTGTAAATGTTTAAACTCAAATCCGATATACCCAAAAGTGTAGATTAGCACCCATCTCATTCGGCGATTCTTTGTATATTAGCCGTCTTTTCCCTGATTTGTTAGTTCACCGAGCTATTCTTTAGGTTCCTTATTCTAGGCTTTTGCTCTGTAGAATCAAATGTAACAATGATGTATCTTTCGGGCAATTCTATAATGAAGGCGTATATTGATTGTCAAAGCATGGCTAATATTTTTTTATTTAAAAAATTATCTTCTTTGGCCTCGAGCTCATTGGCATACATTTCTTTTTGGTACTGAACGGAATATATTGATAAGAAAACTGAACTAATAAGACAAACAAAGACTTGTGTCACTGCTGTAGCACAAAATCAGACCAGGAGTAGAGCAAGTCCATAGCTTACAAAATACGATACTTGTAAGAACAAGACTTGTAGCATCCCATCCTAAATGCTTAGGCTACACACCACAAGCTAAATGTTAAGATCAGATGCATAGGGACTGTTCCCAAAGTTGTATTAGGATTAAGAGGTGCATTGGTACCTTAGCAATATAAATATTTAAGTGGAAAGTCGATAATCTTTGTTAAAAGTTTCTGTTCAGTCTTTTATTGTTGATTGAAGTTCCTACAATTTCTTCTAGTCCACCATATATATAACATCTAAGCGGAAGTTAAATCAAAACAGAATCAATCGGATACTTCCCATAAATATAGGCTGCCCAATCTTATATTTTTATCCCATGTAAAGCCACGCCAGTAACTGTTGGACGGTCTCAATAAGCTTTCGAATGAAATTTTGAGTAGAAGCAGTTAAAAGAACAGATAATAGATGGTCGTAACTTTCTGCACAAGGGCGACAGAGGACAACTCCTGTAGGCTTGATGATAGATGAAACTTATCCCTAGTTTTAAGATATGTTTGAATGTAAAAAGTACTGTCCCTGAATGAGACATATGAAGGGCTTGAATGAATTGCACGTGTACACTTTTCTTTTCCCTATTTAATAAACAATGAATGAATTGCCTAATATAATAAATAATAATAACAAATTTTTATAAAATAATTACAAAACAAACACAATAGTGATAAAAGAGAGTAAGAAAGAGAGAACCAATTTATAATATTTCAGTTAAATAACTTTTGTCCAACATATACTCTCCAAACTCTATTTGAGATTATCTTCTTTAATGCTCAATTTCCTAAACTACAGAAGATCCCTATATTGCTTTTTTAGTTGATATCTTACCACTAATCCCTTTATTGTTCATAACTCAAACAAGAAATCTCATGATTTCATAAGCATACAAGATCCTACGCATGTCACTAAGAAGAGTAGGATGATATACTAACTTGAAACGCAGCGGAATAACTCCTTGTATGTTTGATGTTTTGCCTCCCTTGTGGAGATCCTTTATGGCTTCTCCTTCTTCTCCAACTCGTCGTGGTTGGAATAAATGGAGTAAACTGATCTCGTCACAACGCACTAATGTCGGAAGAGTTGCTAACTTGTGAAAGTAGCAATCCTTATGGTTCACCCACAATGCTCTTAATAAGCTTAACAACTATTTTATAGGAGAGTGTTTCAATGCATGAAGACTTAAAAGAAGAGAGTGTTTTCAGCTCAAAGAAAAAAACTCACAACACAAAACTCAAAGGAACTACGAAATTCCCTTTTATAGGCCACCAAAAGGTGCCTTTAAAGAGTCATGACTCTTCTAAGAGTTGTGTCTCCTGACGAAACATCATGACTCTTCCAGAAGTTATGTCTCTTGGCCATCATGACTCTTGGCCAAGGGACACATCCTTTGGGCAAAGAGTCATGTATCTTCATGATGGTACACTCATGACCATTTATTCTTGTACATAAACCCCTTTTTTGGCCGAATGATCATAACCATTGGCTGAAACAACGCATCCTTTCATCTAAAATACACATAGCTTGGTGAAAGGGTGTTATGTACGTTCATTCTAAGGCAAGGTGCATGATGAATCTTCCCTATTGGCCGAATTCAACCTCTTGGCCAAATTCATCCTTTCTTGGCTGAATTCATGTATCTATGTGGAGACAATGAACTTGCACTCTAAGTGCATGTATGGGAAGATGCATTATGGCGTGCTACATCTCATGATACACCCTAATGTCCATTATGCACTCAAGCACGCTAGATTCCTTCATCAAGCACTACTAATTTTGCCCATTAAGCTTTGGGTTTCAACTCCAACTCATGGTTCTTAATTAGCACTTCTAGCTTAACCAATGTGAACACAATTATAGCTAGCTTCAGTTCTTAAAAAACTAAAGATAAGATGGGGTAATCTCAATTGAGTCCAATTGAGCATATCCCCAACTTTCTAACTATTAAGTAGTTTTAATGAGCTCCCACGAGCTCACCTTAAGCTAGCTTTACACACTTGACCTAATGGAAAGATATGTCAAGCTACTTGTAGCTTACATGAGCTTCATTGAGCTCCTTTGAGCTAAGGAGTTAACTCCTTACATGAAACCCAAGCACTTTCAAATATATCTTGATGTGTCAAATGGAATTTGTAGCACATAAACTATAAAATTCCAATAAGCTCCCACTCACACAAAGAAATATTTTAAAAAAACATGCTTCCACTCAAACAGAACATACTTAACAAGTGAACATACAGAGTCGAAAACAAATAATAGTTGAAGCACATAATTTTGAGTTGTGGGTGCAACCTTGGGCATGTAAACAAAATCGCTTTACATTGTGGTTGTTAGAGCCACAATTAAAGATTGTCACTCTTCACACATTTGAACAAATCAAACTTACTTGAACAAATCAAGTTATGCCTCTCAAACCCTAAGACATTTTGATACAAATGTTTAATCACATTCAGTCTCCTTTGTGAGTTTTAACTCATAAAACTCATGAATGTATTAAAACTTCAAGTGCAACTGGTTTCTTTCTCACATCACACTCAATCTTTCATATTGTACAAAACAATATGTGTCACCAAGATTGAATAATGTGATTGTGTATCATTTATAGTGTACAACATATGCTATCATAATTATGAAACTCATGCAATTATACTTATGCAAGCAACTTATGCATTTATGTCTTTCCTTTAGCTTCCAACTACTAGAAAATTTAAGAATACATGATCATCTAAAAGGAGGATACTCCAGTCCCATTTTTCCCAATACCTTTGACAACCAATTAAGAAGATCATAATAATCCTCAATTTCCTAATAGCAAGCCATAGTCACCAAGGGGTTTGAACGAAGAATCTCACACATAAGCAAGACAAGAGACAACTTGCTTATTTTCTTCGATTGGTCAATTTCATAGTTAACTATGGAACATTTGGAATACATCCCTTTGATGTTCCCTAAACACATCCTTAAATGTTTTACTACCCTCCTACTTGGAGGGGTGTGTCAATTCTCCCTCTTAAAACATTTAGATATGTAACTATAACATAACACTTTCATATAACACATGTCCGGTATACCGAATGATATTCGAGAACATACTTTACGAAAATAGCATGTTAAGACGGTTAAATCAATTCATTACACATTTTAAAATCATCGCTCATATAATAAAACATTCCAATAATCATTTTGTTCCATCTTTATTCACAACATAGAAAGTCTCAAATGTCATTACACTTCTAAAATTCACATGTACATTTTACAACAATTGAGAGATACAATTCTTTGATACAAAAATAACTGGTGAAAATTGCAGGTACTACTGATTTCGACACTAACCCAATTTCAAATGCCGAAGCTACTTCATCTAGACTAGCTAGGTCTCCTCTGAACCTGAAAATTAACGTTGGAATTTTGATGAGTTTTGCGAACTCAATGAGTGAACCATCATTGATGGTTTCACTCAGGTTAGAAACTTAGAGACAAATCATATCTCATTTCAACAAGTATTTCATATCTTTCAGCATTAAATATCACATCACATTTCATCATACTTTATCAAGTACATCCAGATTATCATTCTTTCACAAATATATTAGATAAACTAGCAATTCATATAACACATCCTCATTTATCCTTCAACTGTATTTCTAACTCAGTAATCATCTCAAATCAATCATATGATACATGTCAATTTATATATGTAAATGCACATATGACTCACTTTTATTTTTACTTTGTTGTGACTGAGCACCTATTTACTGTACTGTATCCCTCATAGATACCGGGCTCATTTGATAACTATCTTGTACACATTGTAGATACCAGGCCCATTGATAACTGAGTCTGTGGCTCTTTGTGCACATTTCTGAGCTAAGTCATTGGAACTAAGTCCGGTAATTCACATTCAATTGTTGCCACATTTCATATTCATTCTGGCATTTCACAATCAATTATTCTCACATTTCATATTCAACATACAAATCATATAGAAGCACATATAATTGAGTTACACATCTAGGTTGACTCACAGTATGCTCCAAATAAGCTATTGCCCTAATGATCCGATAATGTCTAGATGTCGGCAATCAACTTATGCATCTATCTTCAAGCAATACACACATATTTGACACATTAATAAGTTGATCAATCGTATGATTATTCAATCATTCACATATACTTATTGTTTCAATGCATGCTCAATTGACTTTCCCGGGTATGTATCCTTAATCACAAGTCTTGATCGTACATTCATTATAACTTATATACATCTAATTTGCAATTAGGTTTATACTTTAATTAAACTTGATTATTCTCAATTCATCAATCTTACATTCACCAATCCTTTTGTAGCATTATACATTGACACAATTTCCCAATTCTCATTCATTCATATCTAATTCACATTACCCATATCCTTTGGATCATAAGAACACCTTCATTCCTTTAATAACTTATACATTCTAGATGTAGGTACATTGACATCAAACAATCCATTCCTTAAGTCATAGCATCATTTAACAACCTAAACTTTTCAAACCCTTAACCAATTAATCCAACATCAAACTAGGATCATTTCAAGCCCCAATCAAGTCCAAATGCATCAAAGTATAATGTCTTATCCTTATATGGTTTAAATATCACACAATACACAAACTTCTTCACTTCAATGCATTGCCCACGATCGTGGGAAGGAGGAGACAATGTAGCTCCCACGATCATAGGATGAATGAATGTTCAACATCGTTTTCCTTCAAGTTTTTCCAACTTTTAACATCTTCAAACCAAATTCAACATATTTTCATCATAGTCCATTACTTATAACTCAATTATACCTTAATTATATGTCAATTCCATATCCAATTCCAATTCAAATCATTCATTTGGTAGCTCACAATTTATGGTATTTCACGCATCAAAACCAAAACAGAAACTTTCATTCATGTAATCTTAGTTCTTTCCCATTTCAAGAACACTACTCTAGCATCTTTCTTTAGCATAAATTCACCTTTATTACACTTCAAAACTCAATTTAATTCATCCATAAAACAACCTATAGCCTACGGTTTTCATACATCCAGAACAAAGCATGAAAGTATCCAATTCATGCATCATTTTTCCAGCACACTTCATCATCAACATCATATACAATCCATCCCAATTCAATCATCATAAGCTTTATATTGCCACATGCTATAAAGATCAATCTTTTAGTTGTCTAGCTCAAATTCTAACTCAAAGATCAAGCTAATTCAGCTCTCCATGCATGCAAAATCATCACAAAGGTTAGTTTTCGGCTAGAATAAAGGATCACAATAATCTGATTCTTTAACTATCTTGTGAAGGGTAAAAACCATGGATCATTGGTGTAGCAATTGGACACAAACATAGACAAAACATAGGAATGTAAAGGTGAGAGGATTTTGGTGGTGTGAGAAGAAGAAAGAAGAAAGAAGAAGAAATGAACAAACTGATTTTACTCCTGCAGAAGCTTAACACCTTAGATGCTAGGTGTCACCTTATTACCATGACATATGTCCCTAAGCATGTAAGTCATTTGTCCCTTCCTTAGGCTGCCAATTGTCACCAACATGTTAGGCCATTTGTCACTTCACGATCAATGCCATTTGTCAATTAATTACCTATTCCAAATGTCACTCAATTATCTATACCAAATTTCACTCAATTATGGGCTTAGTCATCCAAATTTTTCATGTGTCCACTTGTCTTATCACTTGGCATTTTTCCTAGTCTAAATGTATATTTTAATTCATCAATTTTCCAATTATAACAATTTATTCCAGGTTACCAATTATAATCCATCAATTCTTATCATTAGTAAACCAAAGTATAAGACAT
>JANIJF010000008.1:38756265-38766872 GCA_024520955.1 Erythroxylum bequaertii
ATCGAGGCGAAATGTTAGCACAAATTTGATAAGGAAGTGATTAAGGCATTTTCTTTGAATTATTAACCACATTCCTAATTTTGGCTTAAAATAACCCTATATTCCCTTTGGAGCCAAGTTGAGCCTAACTAAAATTTCTATTTCTTTGGCACCTTCATTTAACCAAGCCATAAGCCAAACATTCCCTACCTTTCATGTGGAAATAATTATTTAGGAGTAGGTTATGTGGGGGGTTAAAAAATGATGAAAAAAAATTAAAAACAAAAAAAAAAGAAAAAGAAAAGAAAAGAGCAAGCAAGTGAGTATTTTGTAAGTTATTGCCCCTAGTATATAAGAAACTGAGTTTGGGGGAGAGTCAATTATTTGGAACTTGCAAAATCATTGAAATTGAGTTAAGTCTTGTAATTATTACCGTTTTCGATAATATGTTGTCATGTCGAGTTTTGTCAAAAAAAAAATTCTTGTTCCCATGGTTTGACTTGCTCGTAAAGAAAAAAAAAAGAGAGAAAAAGAAAACAAAAAGGAAAAAAGAGATTCCTTACATTTTCCTATTTCTTGAATAATTGTTTCCATTTCATTTGAGCTTTTATTTTCCTTTTCTTTGGTCTAAGCTAATTTTAAACCTCAACGACCTCATTACAACCCTAATAAGACCTTTTGATCCTTTGAAAATGAGTGCTAAAAATTAGTAGAGATGGGATGGAGAATTTTTGCCTATGGGATTGGTTAATTTGATAATACCTCTAGAGGCTCTTGGGTTGTAAATTGACTTTGAGTTTATTTGGCTTTTCTCTACTCTTGTGAGTTGGTTAGTTTCTAATTAGACTTGAATCAATGAGTTTGTGTTTGAGCGAGCATTGGTATCCTTGCATTATGAAGGTGGGTATGGTTTGATAAATGACTAAACTTAAAATTTTAATTGGTTACTGCAATTCTGAAATTTCCAATTGTTGAGTGCTCCTTATTCTATTTTGAACAGTTTTTCTTAATTTTGCTTAAGGATAAGCAAAAGTTTAAGTTTGGAGGTATTTGTTGAAGGCATTTTTATCATTGAAATGAGTGGCATTTTCTCTTAGTTTTTGCATACGATCATTGGGTTATGTATATATTTTTCTTGCCAAGTTGTTTAATTCACCTGAATTTGCATTTATAATTGTTTATGTTTAATTTGTAAGAAATGTACTTGATTTTAGTTGTAAAGAACCACAACAGTTCAAGGCAAAACAAAGGAGAAAATGCAACATTAAGGGTTGTCCAAAACGTCCACGCAAGCAACAAGCAAGAAGGAAAATCACACTACACTAAGTGACACTATAGGAGCCAACAAATCAGCTACAATAGAGACAAAATTCACGCATTAGTGGGCAACTCCAGCACACCATGCCGACAGGAAAAAGAAGCACAAAAATCACACAAAAAGACAAACCATAGGAAGAAAAAGAAGACCACGCATGCAAAAGACAACAAGAAAATCACGCTTCAGCTATAAAAGGAGGCTGGACGTTTGTGTAGGTGTTGTGTAGCGTGCATGGAGAGGAAAGAAGGCAGAAGTGGACACCACGCATAAAGAAAAGGAGAACAACGCAGGCAGCTCCAGCACAAGAAAACTCCACCAACGTTACAGCTCCAAGGACCCACAAAAAGAAGAAAACAAAAAGGGAGCTACGGGGGCGTGAGCAAGGAGAGCAAATTAAAAAAAACAAGGAGACCCACTAGTTAGGGGGCTACATGCAAAAATAGCACAAGTAAACTCCACCAACGTTACACACGGTAGGACACCAACAGAGGAGAGACGGGTAAGAGGAGCATTCACGTTACGTTACATAACAAAAATAATACTCTCCAACGTGACAGCTCCAAGGAAGGCATAAAGGAAAAACGAAAATCACCTTAGAACAGAGGGGACCAGCTGATAACCTGACACCAGCCAGCAATGCTCTTCACTCACGCTGTTTTTCATTTTTTATTACACCAAAACTCTTCCCACTAAGCATCACAAGCATCTGTTGGCAATAACTGGTTGAAGTTGGTGGTTACAAAGAGAAGGGAC
The DNA here is from genome assembly GCA_024520955.1 of Erythroxylum bequaertii. Lineage (NCBI taxonomy): Eukaryota > Viridiplantae > Streptophyta > Magnoliopsida > Malpighiales > Erythroxylaceae > Erythroxylum > Erythroxylum bequaertii. The sequence goes on from JANIJF010000008.1 coordinate 38,758,316, forward strand.
ACAAATAGGAGCTGGGGGGAAGAACGTTAAACACTAGGAGCTCCAGCAGATATACAACGACTACACCAACAGAGGAGAATGTTGGAAGTTGGTGGTGGCTAGGAGCTGTTAGAGACAAGAGGAGCACCACGCAGCCAGGAGACACACCAATAGTGAGGTATGCAACCATTGATTCCAAAACTCATTTATTTTTATATCTTTTTTTTGTGTCTTTCTATATTGTTTGCTAATCCTGATTTATGTGGTCTTTATCTTATTATGTTTGAGTAGCTTCCTCAAAGCTTCAAGGTTGGGACAAGCTTTTAGCTAATTTTCTATGGATTGAATTTCGGTTGATTTATGAGTATAGATTTATAGGTTTGATTTTTCTGTTTTGATATTAATTTTGCTAGTATTGTGTTTGGCCAACCCTTACTTGACATTAGTTGTTAATTGAAGAACCGATAGGTGATAATTGATAACGGAACTCCAAAACAGGAAACTTATAAATTTCAGATTTAGACATAGACTGAATTTATGAGAGAAAACCAGGTTAGCAAAGATCTTAATAGGTTATGCTTAATTTCTAGGCTACAATAGTAGACTAGTATTTTTACGTAACACTCCTTTGATACCTTGAAAAAGGATCTAAGAAACTCTAGGCTCATCCTTCCATCAACCAAAATTCGCCTCATAAATTGATCCAGGTAAAGTCCATAGAAAACGCTAAAAGTGGACCATCCTTGAAGCTTACCACATTCCATTCGGAGTAACACCTAGAGATATTCGCATTTTTGTTTAGCATTGGTTTTATTATTTTTTATATTAAATTTCTTATTTTAATTCCCCATTTTTACACAATTGATTAGTCCAATTAATTGAGTGATCCAAGCCTAAAACTTACACAATTACTCCCTGTGGGACGATATTATACTATACTACTTGAGACCCGTGAACTTGCAGAATTGCATCAATATAAGCTACTCATAAATACAAGGAGAACACAAGAACAAATAAAAATTTGAAATAGATTACTTTAAAACTGAAATAAATCACAAACATAGACACACACATAACAACAACAACATACAATTCAAACACCAATCCCTAAAAATGGTTCCAAAAACTTGTTTATCTCAAATTGTAAATATAATAATGTCATTCAAGTAATAAAAACCGGTGAGGTCGGGTCGTATCCATATGGATTGAGTGAAAAAATTTACTATAGTAGCTTTAATACAACTAGGAAAAGGAATTTAATTGGAATTTGCCTAACTAAAATAGAAATAAATTAACTAAGTAAATCTAGCTTACTACTCACTAATTAAGTTGAGAAAATTGAATAACTAGTTATGAAATATAACATGACTAAAAATGAAGTTAATTTAAGATATGGGTTCTCTTAGGGGTTGAGTCCTATAGCTAAATTTTAATGCCTAACTAAATCTACTCGATGGATAGACTTTAATTTTCCTTATTGGTCTTTACCTACTAGTGATTAACCCATTTCTCCTAAAGGTGAGATAACCATTTCTCTTAAGAAAAAACCTAATAATCCCTTACTTAAGTAATTTCCTAAAGGATAATTATGCATAAATCTAAATCTAACCTCTTAAAACTCTTAGGTCTCCTAACCTATCAATAAATTTCAGCTAATTTCTCTCCTATTTTTAAGAAAATCACCTTTCTCTTAAAGTTGTAAATTCACTAGGCAATCAAATATATAGCCAAGGACTTCCATTTAAGCATAAATAGAAATCAATAAGTCAATGAAAACAAACCATAAATTTAACTTAGAAAAATGTCGAAACATCACTATAATCTAAAATCCCCTATAAAAACATAGGAAATTTAGCCATTAATCATGGTTGCTAACTTAAAGTCCAACATATCATCCAAATCAATCTAATTAAATACAAGAATGTAAGAGAGAGAAAAAAACTCCAAAGAATAAGTCTTCAAGCTTTCTGGTTAGTAGCCCTAGCCTATCTAAGTCTCCATAGCCTTTCCTTTTGTTCTTTCCCTTTTTTTTGGTAGCTTCTCGATCCTTCTCTTTTTAGAGGTGAATTATCCTCGTTTTATCTGTCTTGGGTAAAGTGGTACTTTCTTGCTCTTCACAGATGTCAAAATTTGGTAATTCTTCTTTTAATGCTATAGTCTTATACTGATGTTGTAGTATAAAGGTTAAATTTATCAAAAATTTTCTTCAGTGATGTTATGGCTATATAGTTCCAGCTTGCTCCCTATAGCCTTGTATTAGTTTTACAACATTTAAGACAAAATTTGCAACACTTGCATCCATTTTCTAAAAGTTCCTCCCCTAACATTTTTAAGTTGATTCATGCACCAAAGTAATATAACTAAGTTGGAAGACTGCAAAATGAAAGTACTGCTATTCTTAAAGATGAGTAAAAACAAAGTATTTTATACAAATATCATATAGCATATGGGTAGTATTGATATTTAGGTACATGATCCTTTACAATGTGGTACCTCTCTTTTTCACCAGAAGCAAATGAGAAAAGATACTTTAGGTAGTTGATTTCTACTCTACATTACCGTCTAGCCTTTTATATGTTGTCCTTTTCACCTGAAGAATCCCCATGCTGGTTTGTATACCTACCAAATTTATGCCCCAACCACCAATATTCATCTTCTTTCATACTTTCAGTGTAATAGTTCAAGATATATTCTTCAAAAACTTCAAGAATGCCTTACCACTGATTATGGATGATCTAATCCTTTACCTCAGTGTTTATAGGTTGTGTTATGTTTAGTGTATATGCATCATAGGGTTATTATAAATAGGACTTGCTTTTCTCTATTTGTCATAGAAGAGAGATGTAAGTCTCCCATTCCCAATTTTGCAAATAACTATATCCCTTAGTTCATCCCTTAATTTCTTCTATTTAGTGTGTGTATCTGAGGGCTATTATAAATAGGACTTGCTTTGCTCTAGTTGTCATAAAAAAGGTATGTAAGTTTCCCATTCCTAATTTTATAAATAATTATCTCCTTAAGTTCATCACTTAATTTCAACAATCTCCATATGAAATCAGGAAAATGATGGTTTGGTCCTTAGTTCCCATATACTATTGTCTTTTAGGAAGTAAGAGACCATTTCACCCATAAGAATTTCTTTTTAACCATTAATCGTTGTAGCCTCCTAGTAAGGAAAACTTTTTTGCCTCGTATTGATGCAAGTGATGCCAAGTCCTCCCACTTCAAATGGTTTGCATACCTTCTAATCACCAACTTTTGCTAGATATTTACCTCTATTCCATAAGAATCTTCTCAGTTACTTCCCATTTTTTTTAATTATTCCCTTAGGAAAAAAATGGGAGGTTCAACACATATGAAAGGAGTTCGAAAAAATTTTGATTAAAAGGATCCTACATGTATTACATAAAAACCAGATACAACCAATCTTCTTTGGATCTTCTCAATCAGAGGAAGACAATCTCTAAATAGTAGCTTTATTAAAGTCATAAGGATTCTTTATTAAAGTCATAAGAATTCTAAGGTACTTGAAAAAGGTGATATTATTTAGATCCTTGAGATTTTTGAAAACAATTACCCCTTATGTTAGCCAGTCTTTGAGATAACCAGGTGACTCCTACTTCTATCAACATCTAGGCCTAACAACTCCTTAAAAACCTTTAAGGAAGTTATGAGTAAGCTAAAAGAAGCTTTATGAGATTTGGAGAATAGAATTAAATCATCAGTTAAAAATAAAGAAGCTAGTCTAACTTTTTTAATATTTACTATGATAATTAAAGCTCATATGGCTATTGACATTTCTTTTAATTAGTCTTTTTAAAGCTTCCATACACAATATGAAGAGGTAGGGTGATAGGGGGGCTCAAGCCCCTTGCTTTTTGGAAAAGTTATGTTAGTTTTACATTGATTAGGACATTAACAGAGGTTGTTGTAATGTAAAGGTTAATCCAGATTTTGAACTTTTCAATAATCAAAATGCTTTTAATAGGTTCAAGATAAACTCCTAACTAATTATGTCAAAATCTTAAGAAAGTTCACCTTAATTGTACAGTTTTTGGGCCTATATTTTCTAGTACATTCTACATATCATCCTCCCATCCATAAAAGCTCTTTATGAACCACTTATGATACCTTATAGGACTGTCATCATTAAATTAGCAATAATTTTTAAATGATTTTGTACAAAATTTTACAACATAATGGGTTTGAACTTGTTTAAGAAGCGAGGGTTCGGTACTTTTGGTATCAAACAAAGAAAATTTTTATTGATCTTTTTAAGAAATTTTCCTTTTTAAAAAATTCTAGGATAGCTTCAGAGACTGTAGTCTTTATAAGTCTAAGATTTTTGGTAGAAGAATCCATCTGGGCCATTAGCTCCTAAATATTTTAGAGGATTTAATTCAAAGACCACTTCCTCTATTTCTTAGCTACTGATTGGTCTTGTTAGACATCTAGTCCTTAACCTGAGAATTGATTAGAGATAAAAGATTTCAATGAGGGGAACTAATGAGCAACTCAAGGATGATGTTCCTAGTATTCATTTAAATTAAGAGATAGCTTCCCTATTGATATCGTCTTAGAATGTAACTATTTTTCCATCTTGAGTTGTGAGGGATACAATTTGTTAATATTCCTCCTCTCTAATATACAGCTAAAGAAGCATTTAGACTTCTTATCCCCCTCCTTTAACCACTAAATTTTGGACCTTCGTAGAAGTAAAGAATTGTGATTTGAGAGAGCCTTGGAATACTTTTATAAAGATAATTTTCTATATTAAGGCTGTCCCTTATACTTGGATGGCCCTTCTAATTGGATTTTGGTCATCTCCTCGGACTTTTTGACTAACTCTATAGTGTTATTTCCCCCTTTTATCTTCTTAATTAATTTCAACTCTTCCTTGATATTCCTATAATTTCTTAACAAAAACATAGCTCTTATAGCCTTTAATATGATATAAGAGACCCTTTAGTATAGCCTCTGTATATCCTTTAATGTTTACCAAATTGTTGTTAAAGCCAAAAGGGAACTGTCTCCTTCTAGTTCCAAAAGGATTTTGTACCACCAATAGAGCATAGTCAAAGAATAGAGAGTTTAAGAGCCTTGCCTTACTTTTAAGAAAGTGATTAAGACATTATTTGTTTACTGTAGCTCTATTAAGCCTTTTCTTGATATTCCAAAAGCTATTTTGTTTGTTACTCCAAGTAAAAGATGGTCGTCCCTCAAAGTTCAAATATGTGGATCCTATGTGTTCCATACAATCATAGAAATTAGTTTTAAAGTTCCCCAAGCTGTCATTCCCTTCAGCACCAGAGAAGTGAAGAGTACTGTTGAAGTCCACCATAATTAACCATGTCTCTTGAATATAGTTATAAAGCTCCTGCAGTTTCATCCAAAGGGCTCTCCTTTGAAATTTGAAGTTAGAACTTTAAAAAATTAGTGTAAATCTTAGTTTTCTCCTAGAGAAAGAAAATCTCTAAATGCATCAATTGGTATATGGTTTTTGACATCCAATTATGGACTGAACTAGAATTAAAAGCTACTACCACCATTCTATAATAGTGATATTGATGATTGGAGAGTATAGACCATTTATCACCCGGAATTCTCCAGTTGGAGAGCCTTCCTAGGCTTAATTTGGTTTCTAAAATACCAAACATCCCCGGTTTATTGTCCAAAATGAAATCATACGACATTTTTTGTTTGATTAGATTATTAATCTCTTTAATATTCAATGAAATTGTTGACATAAAGGGGGTTTGAGATGGGACCTTTGACCTTACCCTTTCTCGTAAATTTCCTTCGTTATTAACCACAAACTTATCATTCTATGTTAAGGTGATTTCTTTTATGAAAGAAAGGATATGAGCATTTTAAGTCTTTATGTTCCTTTACTACTTCAACCTACAGATTGTTTCAAACTTTAAGAAAGTTTTCCGAGCCTGTATAGTAATTAGGTTTCACTATATTAGGATGAATGCTACCCTTTACAGTCTGTGTAAAACGATTCCCTGTGGCCTGTCATGCAGTGGCATTTCTTATAGAATTCCCAAATTAGATTCTAGTTTTGAACTAGCATCCCTATCTTTGTCTACTCCCTCTTCTACCTTATCCAGGTTTTTCAACTCTGAATAGTCACCTCTGAGGAATTTCCTTCCAATAGGCTCTCATTGTTTCCCTTACTTTGGTAGGTTTCCATTAATAGTTTACTTTAACTACATCCTTAATTAGAGAATCAACTTCTCCTAGCCTTAAAATAGGAATCATGTCTGGGATCTCCTCTTGAATGTTAACACTTACATAAAATCTTATATAGCTTGTTATACTTCTTTATGTTATTATAGAATCCATGCTTATAAGCTTCCTTATGAGGCTAGTGAGCATTTTCAAGCCCTTAGTAGACCAATGCTCTAAGAGGACTCCTTAAAGAGTGATCCATATAGGAACACTGGATTGCTTTATGCTATTAAGATAGATTCCTAGTGACCAAAATTGAAGAAAAAGAGGATTGTTTTGCACATCTTAAGGACCTGCACTAGTATTTCTTTAACACAAGAAATTGAGTCAAACTTGAACAAAATCATATTGTTATCTAAAGGAGAACTTTTTTAGACCATTATTTCTCTAATTTTTTGAAGTCCAAGATTTAATGATAGGAAAGGAAGGCCTTTTACGTAGAAAAGTACAACCAAAGTATTAGATAGCAAATAACATTGTCAATTGGGTCCGACCAACTTTCATAGTCAACAACAAACAAAGTTCCATTAGCCATAACTTGAAGAATACCTAGAAGTTGTAGCTTTATCTGTCTGCCATTTTTTTTTCTAATGTACTCTTCTAACCTTAAGTTGTGATGAATTGTGGATTGATAATACGACTCATTGTGATGTTATTTTGTAGCTTTTGCTATTATTAATTCAATTTCTTTCATTTTTCAAAAAAAGGGTTTAACCATAGTGGCTTCCTAGCATTTATGTCATCGTTAAGTACCTGTAAGTCAAGAGCTACTAAGGTTCGCCCTTCAATCGTCAAAGAGGATAATATTAAATCAAGCTTTCATCTGTTTCTCCAACAACCTACCACCAACTCAGGGTGGGGTTAATGTTCTTGGCTCCAATAGAGTCAGCTTTGGGGGCTAAGCTAACAATAATGGGAGAAGAGAGGTACGACTTGGGGGTTTAAGAATGAATCCTTGGCGAAAAGGCTAAAGTTTTGAATGAGGATAATAGAAGAAATTCATCCATACTCTAGGGATTCACAATACCAAATAAATTATTAGTTATAAGAACTAGAGTAGCAAATGTCTTTTTTTTAGATGTTAGTTCTTGAAATGAATGTAAATGAAGAAAAAAGGAAGAGTGGTTCAAGGAAAAGACAAAAACACCCTTTTGTCTTGAGGGAGAAATGTAGTTGGGGATGGAGAATATTTGCAAAGGGAACCAAGCAACAGAGGCATGAAGAAGGTATTTTGTGACAAGAGGAAGCTTTAGAGCATGTGTTAGTAGGTGAAGATTAGGGAAGGGGAAGAATAGGGAAGCTCTTTCTCACTCTTCTTTTGTTTAGTTATGAGATTAACTTATTCTAATCTTAGAATAACTTATATTTGGCAAAAAAATTAAAGTAATCTAAAATGGAATAAGTGGTACAAGATTAGATTAAATAGAAAATGAAATATTTGACTCTCAAAAAATATATCCTAAATTTAGATTTAAATTAAGAATAATCCAAATAAGCCCACAATTAGGATTTATTATTATTTAATTTATATCTTTAATCAATTTTTAATTGAAAGAATTATAAATTATAAATCAATTCTAAACTATATTAATTAATTTTTAATTCGATTAACATTAATAATTAATTTTTAATTCGATTAACATTAATAATTATTTATAATTTTTAATTGAAATCAAACTAGGGACATGATGTATACAAGAATAGATATTAATTACATTATTATAATGGTGAGCAGATATTGTTGGACCTCGATCTTTTAATGGAATTTAGAAATATTAAATGAAATTAAATGGGTGTTTTTGAGTATGTATGTGTTGTGGGTATTTTAGAGTTAAATGAAATTGATGTGAAAAGAAGTGGCCTTTGGGTTTTTGATGACTTTGAGGGTGACATGAAATTGATAGTAAATAAATTGCTTTAAATGGAGTTAAAAAGCAAGAAATGTGTAGTGAAAGTGTTAAATTATTAGGGAATTGTAAATCGGAAATTTTGAGGATGAATAGTAGCAAAAGTGATTTATGAGCTAAAATCTTTGTGAATTTTTCTGGCTTGATTCAGGCAGAATTTGATAAAATGATCTTCATGAAACTTGTAGCTTCTATGAAGTACGACATTTTTCGATATCGGGTTTGGAAGTTATGATCTTCCGAAGATAAGGTTATGCTTTGTTTTTTAAAAATGCTATTAAGGGTAAGTTTGTGTGTACTGCTTTGAGGCCAATTTTTGTACTGATGTGGTCTGAATTAGAATAAGGTGTCTACATGAAAGTTGTAGCTTGTCTTTCAATCTTTCCAATGCTATAAAGTATACAATTTTAGTTACAGCTGGTAACTTCTCTCACAAG
>JANIJF010000008.1:38775328-38793474 GCA_024520955.1 Erythroxylum bequaertii
TTCCCAAGAGGTGGATAGTGAGATTCTGAAACTTGTGAGCAGACTACTTGGGTTGAACGTGTTTTTACTGATATATCATGGATTCCATTCTAATTTTTCCCTTCCAATCTTCTCGATTACTAATTGTCTCAGGGAAAACCTACATGCAAGTTTGTTGCAAGAAGGATCCTAAATACAAGGTAAAAGTAAAGAAGACCAAGTTCTTTACTCGTCGATACGGAGATCTTTCCTTCACATACGATGTTCTTCAAGCCTATGGAAACAACTATCTTGCTCAGGTTACAATTGATAATACCAACAAATTAGGCCGTCTGGACCACTGGAACTTGACCTGGGAATGGATGAATGGAGAGTTCATTTACAGCATGAGAGGAGCTTACACTCGCTCAAGAAACCAGGCTACCTGCTTGTATGGCCCCGCGGGAAAATACTATGCAGATTTGGACTTTTCCGAGGTTATGAGTTGCGACAAAAAGCCCGTGATTTCCGATCTTCCTAAAGAAAGAGCCAATGATTCCAAGGTTGGAAAGTTGCCATATTGTTGTAGGAATGGTAGCCTGTTGCCAGCTTATATGGATGAGAGCAGAGCAAGGTCGATTTTCCAGATGCAGGTGTACAAGCTCCCACCTAACATGAACAGAACTGCTCTAGAGCCACCACAACATTGGAAGATTGAAGGGGTTGTCAATCCTCATTACAAGTGTGGAGCTCCAATCAGAGTAGACCCGACAGAGTTTCCAGATTCAAGTGGTCTTCAGTCTTATAGCACAGCTATTGCTAGTTGGCAAGTGGTCTGCAACATTACCCGTCCAAAGGCACAGCAAACGAGATGCTGTGTTTCTTTCTCTGCTTACTATAATGAATCAGTAATTCCTTGCAATACTTGTGCCTGTGGCTGTGAAGACAATACACGTTGCAGCGAGAAGGCTAGTTCCATGCTTCTTCCTGCAGAAGCTCTTCTTGTGCCATTCGAAAACAGAACTGCCAAGGCATTAGCCTGGGCTCATATGAAGAAATTCAAGGTTCCAAATCCTAGGCCTTGTCCTGATAACTGTCCTGTGAGTATCAATTGGCACGTAAATGCAGATTACAAGAGTGGATGGACTGCCAGGATCACACTTTTCAACTGGGATAGTGCTCCTTTTGAAGATTGGTTTGCTGCCATTCAAATGGGCAAGGCATTTCCTGGATATGAAAATGTGTACTCTTTCAATGGGAGTAAGATAGACAACAAAACAATCTTCTTCCAAGGCTTGCCTGGCTTGAATTTCTTGGTTGCAGAGGTAAATGGTACTAGGAAAGGAGATCCTAGAGTGCCTGGAAAGCAACAATCTGTCATATCTTTTACCAAAAAGCACACACCACACATCAACATAGTGAAAGGTGATGGATTCCCTAAGAAGGTTTTCTTCAATGGAGAAGAGTGTGCCCTGCCAACAAGAATCCCTATCAAGGGTGGAGCTCATAAGCTTGGTTTCAAATTCTCAACCATCATATTCAGTGCAATATTGGCTTTCCTTCTGGTGAAAGATCATCTCCACTGATCATGTGATTTCTTTCTTCCCACAAAGTTCTGGTTGTGTTATAGCCAATTGGTAATTGGTTGAGAGTTCATCGTAAAACCAAAAACATTTCATGTTTTGTTTTACAATTATGATGATTAGCTCGCGGCCATGGTTTTGCTAAGAAGAAAGTCTATATAACGAATGCAGAGATTGGGGTGGATAAAAGATGATTAAAAGGATACACAACAAAATGAGCTTTACGGCTTCTATGTATCTGCTATAACTTGATACAGATCTGGAGGAGAATGTAAGAAAGTTCAGACACAGAAATTTGTGATTGTGGTGCATCTAACACTTAATTTTTACGCTAAAAAGGTGATCCATTGTGTGAAATGTAAATTTATTGGATAGCTTATCTCTTTTGCTTAAATGGATTCATTTTTCCAGGGACATGGTCTATGCTAGATCTCTTTTAGGTCTTTAATTTCTGTCAAATTTATTCTTGTTGATGAAGCTATTTGACGTTCTTGGTTTATGCCTCAGTTGGACATTGGATTGCTCCACAAAAGTCACAAATTGGAAGCTCTTATCTTCAATTATGAAAATTAAATATGATAGTATGTTTTTAACCTGTCAAAGCTTTTATAACGTTTTGTTATAGAGAACTTTCATATTATTAAGTAAAAATATACGTGATTTTTGTACAATAATTATTAATTTTTTAGAAATTCAATAATTTTTCTTTTAAAAAAAGTTTAATTATGGAAAGAAATAATATGAGTAATATATTTATCTAAAAAGAGATTATGCAAAAATTAGTTGCATCTTTGTGTAGTCTGGATAATAAGAATATAATTATTCAAGTGTCCAATAAAATGCTTTAACATTCAATTATGTATATAACTACACGAAATCCTTCGTTCCTAAAATAGTGCTCCAATCCTATGCCAATTAATTTTGTCCACATATTTACGTGAATTATACATAAATGTGTGGATAGAATTAACTGGCACATGATTAGGACTGATTAATGAAACAGAAGATCTAATCTAAATGAAAAAAACGTCTCACTAACTTACACAATGTAGGGTTAAGTTTAATATGCTCACCAATTAGATGATGGCATATAGACATTTTAACTTTAAAAAAATTTATATTTGGTAATTATGTTTATTTCTATACTTTAATGCATGTATTAACCCTTTTCTTTTTTCCATTATGGAAGAGCTCAATATAATAAAATAAATGTTATACTTCCTATTCTAAATCTCTTTATTGGGTTAGCTATTGAAAAAACTACTAGAGATTGTTTCTCAAGTTTATTAAGCAAAAAACACGATTATATGATATATTCATTTATATTGAATTCGAAACCAAAGAACCAGCCAAGTTCAACAATGTGAAACAAATAACAATCTTTTTTTTCTTTTCGGCCATTAGTTAAACTAGTTTAAACGTGACCCGGCCTAGCCTGACTTTAGCTCTGGTTAACTGGGTCACGAGTCAGGACTAGAAGGTACAAAATGACATCATTTTTTTAAATTAAAAAAACATAAAGTCGAGTCAGGACAACCCGTCAGTGGCTCGTCGAGGTAGGGTCTGGTCGACCATTTTCATCTCTAATTTTATCCTTGTTGTTTATTAGGAATAAGAGTAAAAGAATCATTCCAAATAATCTAAAACATAGAAAGGCAGGATTACAAATAAAATTAAAATTATAAAATATTTAATAGTTTTTCTAGATTACAAATAAAATTAAAATTATAGAATTTTTAACATCTCTCCTCCCTTATAAAAAATTCATTATTTATTTTAGTGTCTTCTAATATTTTAAAATTTGTTGTAGGTAAAGAATTAATATATATACTTATAAATTTAAAATAATTTGTTAACCTATGAGTAGAGATGTAGGTCCAAGTTCCACTCAACTTTTTTTTATTTGGCTTGAATTTTAATTGGGATCGGTTTAAACTCAAACTCGATAAGAAACGAAATATGACTTAAACCTAAGCCTAATCAAGTTTTAACCAGTGTTTAAAATACAATTTCGTACTGACCAGTCGACTTAAAATCAACATTTTATAGAAAAGTTTAATTGTAGTCTAAAACTCAACGAACTTGGATCAAATCTATTGATTTTGACTCGGATTGGACTGAACTCTAACCATTTTGCTATCCCTAAAAATACAATTTGTGTTAATTGGCATGTAGAATATCACTTTAATGTTAGTCAATTGATTTTTCTAAATCAATTATACCTTTTATTTTTAAACCCTTAAGATATGTAACTCTTATTGTAATATTCATCTTATAAACATTTTTATTGATAACAGAGATGCACTACTTCATAGTTGGGATGATAATGCACTAATGACCTATCAATATCCTCTCTGGTTTGAGACCTGATCCTCTGGCATAGGTACTCTAGCTTTAACCTGTGCCAGAGGATCTAAGCCATCCATTTAAGTGGAATAAATCAGAGACCTTCAAATTTTCTGGCCTAGGTACTCTGACCCTAACCTGTACCAGAGGATCTAAGTCATCTATTTAAGTAGACCCATCCATTTAGGGGGAGTAAACCAGAGGCCCTCAAATCCTCTGGCCTAGGTACTCTGGCCCTAACTTATGCTAGAGGATCTAAGTCATCCATTTAGATGGACTCACACACGTTCCACCTAAATAGATGGCTTAGATTCTCTGGCACAGATTAGGGCCATAGTATCTGGGCCAAAAGATTTGAGGACATGTGATTTACCGTATAATCCATCATCTCTGTGTTAGTCTGTGATCCTTAAAAGACATTTAATGATTTAATGCAAAGGCATATTATCCCAATGATGGGATGAAAAGACCACGATTTATCTAAGTTCAAGATGGGGGCATTTCATGGTAGGTAGAGCTCAGTGTGAAACCGTGCCAGTGCCCTATTACACGGTGAATTAGAAGTTCGGCCGACGACCAAACAAAGTTGTTAAGTCTCTAAATTGAAATTTAGTCCTGTGTTGAAACGATTAGGTTATAGTTTCTCCTTTGCATTTTGGCTCAATCATTCTTTGGAGTTTCTGATTTCAACCCTGGAACTATAGTAGCTTTCTTGGCGCGACAGTCTGAGGAATTTTATTGTAATTATAAGTTTCTGAAGGGAAAAAAAAAAAGAAGGTAATCTGCTAAACCGAATAAATTTCTCACGTTCCTGAATCAGCAGATTCAGATTCAGTCTTGTCCAAGACAGTGGTTTGCTATGAATTCATTGAATGATTATAGTGGGGTACATTTGCAATACAGTTTGGAATTTATTGCAGAATGCTCTGCATACACAGTTAAGGAGGACAATAAGGGTTAGGGTTAGTTTTCACATACAAGAACTTTCTCTTATGACCATTTTGCAGATTGGGGAAATTGCACATTTCTTCAATCTCCAAGTGCATATTTGTCGCAATATTATGTTACTATTACTCACCAAATCAATCAACGCAGTTGACTTGGGCTGAAAAAATTTCATGGGATTCATCCAACATATGCTATGTCTTCTTGGCCTGCATTAGCAATGAATGAGCTATGAGCTATGAGCTATGAGCTAAAAGTGACATCCTTAGCTGAAACAAGCACTTCACAGGATGCAAAGACACCAACTCATCCAACTAGTCAAAGTGCAAAGGAGCTGTATACTAACTAATACGTAGTTTGAGGTGATTTAGTAGTATACTAACTAATCAGACATCTATTAAATAGGATCCTGTTGGATGGATAAATGCTTTTACATCATAATCTTCAAAACTTTTGTCTTACAAGAAAGGAAAAGGAAGAAAAAAAGAACTTGTAAGTGTAAGAGTTAATTGAGCTCTCTAAAAGGTTACTCAGATATTGTAGTTTAGGCCTCATGGACATCCCAAATACCAACAAGTGGCTAAACCTTACGTTGTTTAGTATCCAATAAAATGATGACTTTTACATTTTCTTTTCCTTTTCTCCTTTATATTGTTTTAGGACCTTCAAGGCAGTATGAAAATTATAGTAAAGTGGTATACCTTCTTTAAATATTTCTTGTGAAGTTTCATTGCTCCGCTGCATGCTTTTTTCGCATCCAAATTTCCAGTCATGTCATTTAGTATCTGAAAAGCATCATGGAAAAGAAAGATCAGCGAAATGAAAATAGAAGAGACTTCCTGCAGAAATCCTGAGATCTTAGTCCCTCACGTATTGCTATAAGACCCTTCTTATCTTGTCTCTGTCTCTATATATCTATTGTCTAATGGTTGAGAACCAGTATATTCAGTATTTTCTGACCACATCTTTTTAAACCGTCGTCCACACTAACCGAATGCACTTGACTACCAAATTCCATCAATAACAAACTACTTGGAGCTTCATAAACCATGAATTGAACATCAAGTACACACCACTACTGCAAATACACCTGGACCGAGCTACTGTTATCTAGTTCATTCTCGTTTTCAAAGACACACAAAAGAAATGCTTAAGAATGAGAATAATCCATATCAGTTTTGTGTGGATAACCTTCAATCCTAATTTATTGGCATTTTAATGGATGGTGAGCTAAGATGTTGGAACTTCTGTAACAGTTATCACGTCCCACAAAAAAAGAAAATAAGCAACTTGGGGATAACTTTCACTCCGTAGTGCATGCTTTGTGTCTTTAAGATCTCCAGTTGTACTTTTTACTTGGTCATATATTGTCCATAAACTACATAGCCTTAAGGTGCCCAAAGCATAGTGAAAGAACCAACTTATCATACTGACCTTAACAACATCATCCAGTCCCCGAGCTTCTGTCAATAACTTTGAGCTCTTATCTTTCAAGACACTAGCAACAAGGAAAACAGAAATGGGAAGGGGTGCTTCTGAATTTGTTGCCCCATTCTTCTTATTTTCCCTCTCAAACTTGCCATAGTGCCGAATAGACTTCGTTCTTCCTTTAGATCCTTCTGCTTTTTCACTATTCGCATCAGCCTCTTCATACATCTCAAATAAGTCAGGATCATACTCAAGGGCCCACATCATCTGTTGGAAGTAAATAAAACATACGAAATAAATAGAAGAATTTGGCGTTCAATATGCATGAAGGCTGTTGAGAGTATGTAAGTTAAAAGTAATAGCTGAAATAGTCCACTGGGAAAACAATAAACTTCCTAGGGAAAGAAAAATGCAATGCAAATGCGGAAACACATGCAACTTCAGGGAACCAAAGATATGCTCTGTATGGGAGTTTACACTCCGCTAGGAGCTCAATTCTAAGATACAGGCAAAGAAACGTTCCTGGTTTGTATCTTGTACAAGCTGGAAAGAATAAGGAGATAAACATCTATTCAGTCATGCAAGACTTACTGGCTACACAGACTAAGGAGATAAAAATCTCAAGACTCAACAAACGATAACTTGCATTACCCCATAAAGCAGCTTATATTGTTTCTCAATTAGTAAAACCATAAAAGATATATCAAAGATTGGGAGAAGCTGAATCGTACCTCCCAAAGATAGAGTGAGTCACAAAAAGAAAACTCCCGGCGGAATAGAACCATAAGCATGCGAAAAGCAAACAAGTAATCACCTCCACCAAGTGCATCTGTGGTCAAAATTTGTGTTGATACTTCTATTCTGGAGTATAAATTGGTAATGCAACTATGCAAGAGAAAAAGTACGAAGAAAGCACTATTTCAAAGCAAATAACCCCAGAAATGAAATCAAGATAGCTGTACAATTGACCAATCGTACGGAATCAAAGCTCAACGCTACATGCTGCATTAAGAAAACAGCCCAAATGACATTGTTTGTCAAAAGGATCAAAGAGAGCAGTGAAACAGTCACGCAAAATCCACTAAAGACAACAAATATAATAAATACAAAGGACTGTAAAAGATAACTCTATGGGTAATACCTAAATGTTGATGAAGCTTTGGATCAATAACTTGCGTAATTGCAGCCAAGTTACCAAGCTGTGTTTCCACTCCAACAGAGCTCTCAGTGCATCTGAAATTCCCTCTCTTTGCTCAAACAAGAATTGAACATAAGAAATTGGAAAAGGTAACAGAAAAGAAAAGTGACGGTAAAATAGGCTAAGAAGTAACAAAGAGACATTCTTAGCAGATCAAGTAGAGACAACTGGTGTGGATATTATTCAACTCTAATTAAATACGGGATTACTAATTATGAATGGTATTTAATAATTCCCCAAAATTTAGAACTTGACTGAAGTAGAAGTTTTTAATGTTGGAGGACATGGAATAAATTATAAAAACGAGTCAAGATAGCCACAAGGGAGGGAGGTAGGCATCAAAATGACTAAACGTGAAGAATGAGAGCAAGGTGGGAAAAAAAGATAAACCCTCATTGAATAATTATTATCAATTTCTCCTTGTGTAAATAGTAAAAACCTGAAAGCACATAAGAGGAAAGTGGATACATGTAAGTCAAATTAATATACAGTCAACCACGATCTTATGCATGCATACATACTAGTCTAATACAAGATTCAAAAACAGGTAAAGTAAAAGAAAGATACCAATCTTCTCATCAAACGTTCAAAGCACCAAAAAGCATCAGCTTCATCTTCAAGAAGTATTATCATGGGGGAACAAAGATCACTCATCCCTGCCCAATCATAAAGGAATTTTTTATAGATATCACATCTTTGCATGAAACTGAGACATTATGTCTAAAGCATCTTATTGTACATATTCCACTCAAAAGCAAAATGATGCACGATGTGATCCTGCTCAACCATGTATGGGCTACATAGAAATAAATAGGAAGTTGAAAATCTTGAAAATTTAAACCATTTGATGAAATTCCAATGTATTCAATATCATTACTGACCTGCATAACAAAAGAAATTAGTCTAATTATGTACCTTGACAATAGCCAACATCTGTATCAATCCAAGCATAAACAGCAAGAATATCCCAAAGTTTTGACAAGTTTTCTTGCTTCTCATAAAATACCAGTGTCCTGTCCGTGCGAACGACATCAAGGCCTACCATAAATATTAATTCAGAAAAAGATTACAATTGAAGAGAACTTACAAAATTTATCTTGTATTTCAGTAATTCAAGTTATAAACAGTAAACAGAAGTTTCAGGAAGCATGCATGTACATATAGAACTGCAATCATATCTCAATATGTTGACTTAACCATAAAGCATGAACCTTATACCCAAAGTTTTGCCTCTGTATACATGTAGAGAGAAAGAGAGGTTATGTTAAACAGGAATGAACTTTGTCAAACTGTGCCAGGCAACATGACCAAATCTGAAAATTATTCAGAAATTATTTAAGTTACATGAGAATAAGTACTGCACAAGGATATAAATTGCTTTCACCAATTATTTATGCTTTACTATGGATAAATCAAGCAAAGAAAGCACTGATAGAATAATCGGAGCTTTTCATAAGAAAAGTTGAGATAATGACTAAAATTCACTAACCTATTTGATGTAGGGTAAGCATCCACTGGATCACTTTTTTGTCCAAAGGACCACGACTAGTAAGCTCTTTCACCATTTCTGAACTGGAGGCATTTATACTTGACTGATTTATGCCACTAGCATCTATTGCATTGCCATTTGCATCCATATTACCATTTGATGAGGAAGCCGGCCCCTTTTCTTGATTTGTTTCTAGAAGCACTAATGGTTCTTGAATAGGCTGACCATCCTCAGTAATTACAGGTGCTGTAATAAACCTGCCACTTCCAACAATAGGAAACATTTCCCGGCACTCCTCCTTCCACCTAGCATATTGCACCCTGAAATTGCGACATTAGGGCAAATTTCAAATGTTCAGTAAAATGGAATAGGCCATCGTTTTTTATTCACATGCAAGCATAAGATAAGACTTGCACTTAAGATAATATACCCACATTCAAGAAGAAAATATATGTTAGCACCTGACTTAAGATATAGAAATGATAAAGTGGTTCTCAACTCATTATTTCAAAGAAGATCCTGGAATCACATAGCAAATAATGAGTCAGAAGACCTATCATTAGCACATTAGTGTACATGGGCCTAAAGATGTATAGTGTCCAATGAAATTTGTTGTCATACATATACAGACCTATCAAGGTAAAGACATGGCAATAAAATTTTAAAATACCAGAGACAAGGAATTCTAAAACAGTCATTCTAACCAGTTAACATTCATTGAACAAATCATGAACAAGAATCTTGTTATTCTTCCCCCATCAATTATCAGCAACATCTCACCAATAGAATGCAAAGGATTAAAAGTGAACTACCTTCTATGTGATCGTATCTGTTCTCTTACATCAAATGCACTCCTAGGATCATAACAACCAAGCAAAAACTCCCAGACTTCTCCTCTAATTGAAGGATGGATCCCCTAAAATTCACACATAACCAAGTAAAAAATTAAGATACATAAAAATAGGGAAAATAAAAAGAGAATCAATCTTTCAGATTGGCTGCATTATCTGAAATCAGGGGATGCACTTACCCCACGTTGAATTCGGCTAAGAGTCTTGCCTATATCCAGGAATCCATCTGGACTAAATGCAGAATGCCATTTTCTAGCACTCAGAGTTTTGCCAGCCTGTAGTAGCATATTATCAAAAAATGGAAGTTACAGCAGTTGCTTTAACAAGCAACATCATTAACATGTAGATTAGAATAAAGAACATATACATATGATTAATATCCCAGTGACCACGAATGCTGGATGGTTATGTTTGAATGTCAAGATAATTCCTAGAGGAATTGAAAACTTCTTTGTCTCTTTTCTATCTCCTATCGGCCCAATCTCATCGCTAAAAGGAAAGTGGTGACAAGATAAAACTTGTTCATAACTGCATTTTCAAATAAATGCACTAATCGCAATTTATCTCAATTTCCTCGTACTAAAATACAAATTATGAACAACCGCATGCTATTACAGTTATATGCACACACATGATTCTTCAATCCAGATGCAGGAATGACCACTGATCAATTATTCTGCAATAATCCCAATAAGATGAGTTGGAAAAAAAAATGAAAGGAATAAGCTGTCAATCTAAATATCATATTATACGTCTTTTCTTTACAATAAGACCATGCTTAATACAACACAGAAATGGCATTGATCCAAAATAGCAAAATAGGCGCTCGACTGCTAAATAATTAACCGAATTACAGAACTTTGATCCAATCGAGAAAATGGGCACTTCACAAAAGACCCGCGGAAAGATGAAAAATTTCACCAAAGAACACGAACCTTGATTTTGAATCTGGTTTTGGGAACATCCGTGCACTCAGGCCGGACTTGATAGTAAGAATCCGCAGACTCTCCAGCGTCCCTCCACATTGACAAAGAAAATACCTCCTCAACTTCTCCAGAAAAACCAAAAAAGAAAAAGACGAAATCTTTCCACAGAATGCTGCAACTTTCTACCCGCCAACCAGGAGCTGACCTCCTCAGAATTGGAAGATCAATAAATTGAAAAGGGTGCGAAAGCGTTTGAGTTAATGATGGAAGACCGAGCTGCCAACAACAACGACAACGACAACAGAGATGACGGGTTCAAACTAAAGAATAAGGATGATGAAATTAAAAAGAGAGATCAGAAGAAAAATCAGCAAAAAGCTGTAATCTTTCTTTGTCCAGTTTTCTCAATATTTTACCTTAAATTTTTGCTATCTTTTTCCGTTTATGCAGGTAACAATGCCGGAGAGATCTTATCGGCAGTTGCCTAAAACGTAATAACTATAATTTAGGTGCTGACATGTTTGGGTGGTTAGTACCTGTTAATGATATCTTAAGACATGTTCTTGTCTCATTCTATAGTTAATTATGTCTCCAATTTCGTGTTTAATGTAATCTAATTACTTCTTAGCAGGAGATAATTGACGTTTTCTCTTTTTTAGGTTTCTATTTTTGTTGAATTATGTTTGACCAATTCTTTCTCTGATTATTCATTTTCCCTTTTAATAGTGACCGGAGAGAAAATAGCGCGTGATTGTCTGACTGACTTCTCCAATAGATTTTCGCGGGAAGGTAGAGATGTGCGTTAAGATTGGTGTTTTATGGAGTTTCGTTCCAATCGCTAGTGTTGCGCGTGAAGCAAACGCCCGGTCGCTAGTGGAAAGTTATTTGTGGTGCCCACGTTGTGCGACGTGAAGTAGGGCTGTGACGTTTCCAAGTTAGGACAAGATCTTCTGTTCAGTTTTATGGTGTCTTATAGTGTCCAGTGAATCTCAGTCATTTATTTATGCAGAACTCGGATATCACCATCGATGTCGGGTTCGGGTCATGCGGGAGTGGGGTGTTACATTTAGGTGGTATCAGAGCCCAGAAGTACTATCTTATATGGGCCGTTTTGAAATATGGGTCAAGTTACATGCATTTAAGTCATGTTGTAGCAGACCGTGGCAACTGATCCCTAGTCTGAGTCACATGAGTCTGAGTTATCCGCATAAACATGTGTTAAGTGGTTAAGTGTGAGAAAAGCGCTGATATGTTAGAATGTGCTAAATGGAAGTTTTGGATATCATGGAATAAGAAAAAGTGTAGGGTTCGATATGACAAATAAAGATTAAGCGTATTGGTATTGGTGGATGTATTCTGGAATACGACGTCAGTGTTATACTGGGGTATATCCTCGATTGTGGGATAGATATGAATATATAGTTGTGGCTTGATAGAGGAAAATAAAGATATGTTAGAAATGGCAAGACAAAGTTGGGTGAAAACAAAATTGTTTATGAGTTAGAGAGGCTGCAATTGGGCTTGGAATGGTTGTTTGGTTATCGTGATAAGAATTTATGACTGTGTCGGAATATGTTAGTGGGAATCAAATTTCAGGATAATTATGCAGCTATGATTCTGAATTGATTGTGAACATACGTGGGTATGATGAAATAATGAAAAATTGGAATGTGGGACGATGATAATAGTAGATGAAAAAGTTGTCAAGTTTCAGTTGATTTGCCTATGTGAATACACATCTGATAAGGGGAGCATCATAGCAAGTGAAAATATTAAGCATATATGTATTGTCTGTGTGGAGATGATATCGGAAGCAATCGGTGAATTAGTGACTAATTGCTAGTCATAGTAAGTGAAAGTGCTGATAGTGATCACTTAGGAATGAATTGAGATTGTTATATGAAAAAAAAGAAAGAAGAAGACGAAGGACATGATCATGGCATAATCCTCACGATTGAGGACAGGCGCAAAAAGGGAAGTGTTGTCAAAAACCAAATGAGATCAAGGTATCATTAGCATAAGCGACTAAGTGGTGAGTTGTCCTAAAGATGTCTCTCGATGAGATGTAATGTGTATATATGTCAATGAGCCTTATTACAACGGATGTTCCGAGTATATGAGTTATGGCATACATTGATCTTCATGAGCTATGATGAATAGCTAAAATTGATTCCTTAAGGCATTAAGAATGGCTGACAAGAAATGGTGACGACAGTTGATTGGTAAGAAGTCCATGAGCGGTATCGATGAAAGTAGTAAGAAATCTCCTTTCAAAGAAGAATATACCTGAATTGGGTTAAGTTGAGCAGATGATTCAATTGAAGAATGATCAATGAAAGGACAAATCAGAAAGAAATATGAAATGAATTAAAAATGATTATTGGAGCCCTAAAGCGTAAGAGGTAGGATATGCTACTGAGAAGGTATGCATTGTGTTTGATGTAAAGGATCCGACAATCACAGATTATTGAATTGAGGAGACATTAATTACGAATATGAGGAAAATATAGGTTCCCGTTATATTATGTGTCAATATGTTCAGGAGATACAACTTTGATCTGACAAATGTGTTACCAACCCAGGAAGTAAAGATTACAAATAAAGTGAAGTATGTGGAGAAACTAGTGTAAATGAACAGACGTCAGAACATGTCAATGTGAAACTTGAGAGAAATTAAATGAATTGAGAAAATCATTCGAGAGAAGAAGCCAGTTGGGAAATTGAGAGAGAATTTTACCTCATTGGGGGAAAACCGATACTTAGTTATGAGAATCAATCATGGGCACAGTTTTGGGTTGTAATTGTCGTAGGTAACAATGCCCCTGACAGTGTTATACTAGTGAATTTGGATTGGTTAGTGACTATGATCATAACGATATATGGACTGTATTTGAACAATGGAGAAGAATATTTTGACTATTTGAGGAAATCTTAGATATATATCATGGAAGCTTCATAAAAGTGAATCTTAGCTTGATCAAATAAATTGTGGGTGGTCTAGTATTTGAACATGGCACATTGGAATAGAGGTGATTGTAAGGAATATATATATGGGATTTGGAGTTATTTAGAACTAGCTGTATGTTGGATACGCTCAGAAGTTGTTAAAGGTTTTCTGGTCTTAGCTCTTTGACAAAAATGTTTGAGGAAAAACGTGTGAATCATATGACTGATAAATGTAAAAAGAGATATTATGAGAAACTTATAACTCGGGTATTGATTGTATCACTTCGATTTGGAGATTGTGCAATATATAACGAAGTGTTCCAGTAAAGATTATGGTGCAATCTGTGGAAATAGTGTAAAGTGGTTTTATGTACCTAGGAACAAGTATAACCTCATGGGCTGCATTGTGATTGATGACTTGAAATTTGACGAGGAATTGCTTTGAAAGCTCGGAGACACTATGCATACAGAAACATTTTGGATATGTCTATGAATATACAAATCGATAACGATTGAGGTATTTTGTGTGGGTTTGAAAGAATCGAAAGGGATTATGCAATTGAGTACTTCATAATAAAGCTAGTGCTGCACTTCAATGTATTGAATGGAAAATTCAATAGTAGAATATCACAAATTTAGATGATACGGTTATCAAACCTAGGGTGATACTGAGTGCAAAGTGTCGACCTAAAAAGGAGGCAAAAAGGAAGTATTAGTAGCTATTGGAATTCCAAATAAGAAAAGGATTGGCAAAGCCCAAATTGAGGATTTAGAATTTGCGAACCTTATCGAGGAAGTGAAAATGAAACCAACTGTTGAGAAAATGATATTTATGATTGGATTAAGAAGTATGTGTACTACCTGATAAAGAAACTGTTAGAGAAAACACAAGAAACAATCGAAGCTTTATGTTCTAAGAGTACATCAAAAGGATAATAGATGGTTTAGAATGTAAAACAATGGCCCACAATCGTGGCCTGCCTGCCACGATCGTGATAGAAAGTGTACAAGTGACCCAAAAAAACCCAAAAGTGTACAAAAGCCTAGACATATAGAAAAGTCGAGTTTTGAGGGATTTTTTGAACCTTTCGACCCCAAAAAAACCCTAAGCCTGCCCAGAATACATTAAGTATATAAATAACACATTAGGAGGTTTCCCATTGTTACTGCCTCCATCATCCATTCGGATCTATTTTCCAGTGTATTTCCATTTTTATCTATGCATAGAATTGGAATAGTTGTTGAGATAGCATTTATGAATGTTGAGGATTGTCTAAACTCAACTTCAGATTATTTTTATCTTTGATTTAATAAAAATCTGATTGTTTATATGAATTGGATTCATTGTGATTGATTTTTGCATTTTCATAAATCGATAATAGACTAAGAGGGTGAACCGATGAAAAATAATTAAATTGCGCTAACGAGAGTTAGGTAATTAAATAAGAACAAAAAATCAATCAAATTGGTAATTGTGTGACGAGAGATCTCATATAGGTTCTGATAGTCTAGTTTAAAACTTCAGATCTAATTAGGGTTTGGATAAATTGTGAATTGAGAAATTGCAATTTTCCATAATCTGATTAGAGTTTATAATTTAGGGCTTTTGGTTATAACTCGAGAGAGAGTAACCAACCCTAGGATAGTCCAGGACCAATAATCCGACATTTCATAATTAATTAGGTTAGTGTTGAAGATAGGTAAAAATTTCCCCTTTCTCTCAATTGGTAGTTCCTTAGGTTGATTCTTAGTGTGCGCATTGCAATTTGCTAATTTGTTAATATTTTGTGATTTATTCTTGAGTTGAATTGGTTAATTGAATTAATTGACTGAATTGTGTTATTGTTTAGCTTAATTACAGTTGAATTTTTGCAATTTGTTTCGGCTTTAGAGTTTAGGATTAGATTAACCCTCCTCGTGGGATCGACACCTTAGATACTACATGAATGACCTTTACGTTTGCTGAATATCGAGGTTAAAATATTAAAACTATACATATTGGAAAACCACGATCATATACCTAAAAATAAATTCAAAATTGTCAGACACAAACTAAATGTTATTGACCGTGTTATTTTCGATGTGTGTAAGTTTTAATTAATTAACCTCGATAACCCGCAAGAGCACGATTTGTTCGCATAATACCTAAGGTGTCGATCCCATGAGGAGGGATAATCTATTGCTAACATCTAAGGCCAAAATAATTCACAAAAATACAAAATGTAACGAAACTAAAATAAGAATTCAATTCAATCAAGAAAATCAATTTAAGAATCAATCTCAAAAATATTAATAATTTAGCTGTTGCAAAACACACACAAGAATCAACCTAAAGGAATTACCAATTGAGAGAAAGGAAATTTTACCTATCTTTAATGCTAACCTAGTCGATTTTGAATTATCGGATTATTGGTTCTAAATGATCCTAAGGTTGATTACTCTCTCTCGAGTTATAACCATTAACCCTAAATTATTAACCCTAATCAGATTATGGAAGTTGCAATCTCTCAATTAGCAACCTATCAAAAACCTAATTAGTTCTGAAGTTGTCTAATAAACTATCAGAAACCTATGTAAGATCTCTCTTTGCACAATTTACCTATTTGACTTAATTCTTGTTATATTAAATCACTTAACTCTCGTTATCACAGTTTAATTATTTTTCATTCGATTCACCCTCTCGGTTTATTATCTAATTATGTACGTCCAGAATTAAATTACAATAGATCCAAATAACAAATAAATAATCAGATTTCTTTAAATCAAAGATAAAACCCCGAAGGTGAGTTTAGAACATCATCAACATCCAAAAATCGTATCAACTATTATTCCAATTCTATACAATAATAAAACTGAAAATAGAAAAAAAATATGAATGGAACGGATGACGGGAAGCAGCGACGTCGAAAACTCCTAATCCGAGAAGTACGTCTGGTTAGCTTCTCCTCCTTTTCTCTTTTCCTTCTTGTCTTTTTCTATCTCTTGATAATTCTCTCTAGGTTCCTCTAAAAGCGGCTGATGCAAAAGCTCTCCCTGCCTTTTTGTCTTCTTCTTTAAATATCCTTTGCGTTCTAAGCAGCCCTAGGTTTTTTCGAGGTTCAAAAGGTCAAAAAATCCCTCGAAATATGACGTTTTTGAGTGCTTACGCTTCTACCCGATGCAGGTCACGATCGTGGGCCACATTTGAGCATTCTGTCACGATTGTGGTATGCAGGCCACAATCGTGGGCCATGCCCTAGGCTTCTATCACGATCGTGGCATGTTGGCCATAATGGTGGGCTAATTCTTGTGCTTCTGTCATGATCGTAGCCTATTGTGTCACGATCATGGGCTATTGTTTCGACCCAAATGTCTCTGAAACTTCTTCGCTCTTCAGTATTGACCCTGAAATACTAACAAATACATCAAGATACCTTAAAAACATAATATTTAAGATCAAAAGCTTGTACTAACCCATAAAACACTTGAAGCACAAATAATTAACAAACTAACACAATTCTAACCTAAATACATACTAAATGAACGAATTAACGGTTGAACGCATATCAAATTATGCCCTAAAATACGATGCAATTTACACTTATCACATCCCCACATTTAAATGTTTGCTTGTCCTCAAGCAAACAAAAGCAAACCAACAAATCAAGAAAACATAAAACACGCATATGTAATAATGAGACAATGGCTTCAACTTAGTGAAACAAATTTAACTATAAACACCTTCTTTCAAGTCGTTCTAACATATTAACAAGCGTAATCCACATCTAAACACCTTGTACTAAATTTACAAACTAATTAAAATTTTAATGTTAAGTCTATTCACCTCTATCAGTTGCACACACATATTGATAATCTTTCAGTCAAAACAAAAGTGTATCTATTTCTTAGTAAGTTTTCATGAAAAATCAAGCTACTAACAAGTTTGGTAGGTTTTTTTTAAACATTATATTTGTTGAGTTTTTTTAAGGACATGAACCTAGTATTTTTACGTGGAGGCAAATATTTGTGATGAATGCCAATTCGGTTACTCAACTAAGTCATGTTGTTATTAAGATGCTTGGTTGAAATGTCATTATAGTATTTTTACGAGAAGGCACACATTTTGATGTGTGTCGGTTCGGTTACTCAGCTACATCACATTCTCAATTGGCTACTAGTTCTATTTATAACCCGAAGGCCAACGGAATAGTTATTTTAGTTAAAAATCTACAACTGTTTTTTACACAAAATTTTGCCTACCTTATTGCTTTAGCTAATCATTCTCATGAAAATGTACTAATAATGCCACCTGTTTGATTGGTCTAAAATTATAAATCAGTGTGGAAAATTTCTAGGGTGAATGCACTAACATTGTATCTTAATTAACTAGCATATTTAGCCCTAAGTAACTTAGGTCACTAATTTCATAAGCTAATAAATCTTCGCAACCTAAAAGGCTATGTTTAAGGCTAAATCTATCCCGTTAAGTCCTAGCTG
>JANIJF010000008.1:39133289-39144639 GCA_024520955.1 Erythroxylum bequaertii
CAAACCGTGGGCTACGTCCAGTCCTTAGATATCTTTCTGAGATTTCACTATCTCTCAAAACGTTACAAGTATTCTTTAATTCTGAGCCTCGTCAGGTCTCTTACAACAAGTATTCTTTCACTCTTAGCCTCTTCAGATCACTCAAACTTTTCAGAATTGCTAAAATCTTCCAAAAAATCTTTTTCAGTCTTCGACTTCGACTCATATTTATAGTCTTCGTCTTCAACTGTTTCTTGATAACTCCTTCTTTCCTCTTGTTTCTTAATCTTTCAAGAATCAGTTATTCAGTTGAGTTTTGTAACCAACTCAAGCTGATTTGTAATCCGACGTGATATTGGATCTACCGTCTCACTTTCTTTCGTCTGATGTTTTAGTTTGTGCTTCTGTCTCATTTCTATTTTCGCGCCTTGCGTCTGATTTTTTTCGTCTATCTTCTGTATCGTTTGCTTTTCAGCTTCACGCTTCCGTCTGCTTTTGTCTTAGCGCTTCCGTTTGCTTTTTGTCTTTTTCCGCGCTATCGTCTGCCTTTTACATCGTCTGTTTTTCTTCCGTCTGTCTTTTGGCTTTGCTCCTTCCGTCTGTTTTATTCTGCTTCCGTCTTACTTTCTTCTTTTCATTATTATTTGTTCTTCATCAAAATCATTTTCGTAAAGTCATTTTGACTTAACATCCTTAACTATTCTAATCAGGTATGAATTTTAATGACGAAATTCTTTTAAAGGGGAGAGAATTGTAAGACCCCAAAATATACCCTAGTTGAAATATACATGTTCTTGAAAGCACATGTGAGATAGGAGTTAAAATTGTTCTATGATTTGAATGTGGAAGGCTAATGACTTGAATTTTAGTATTGATGAACTATAGTTAGTAAATTGGAATTAATTGATACCATTAGAGGATTAAGGTACTTAAATGTATAATTGGACTAGGAAAATTATCAAGTGACAAGTTAAGTTGGTACCTGGAAATTAGAATGACTAAGCCTAAGAATTATTGACATTTGGCATCATTTAAAGTGTGACATTTGGCAGCATAATAAAAGGACAAATGGCTGAATTAAAGTGTTACAAATGGAAGCTTAAATGGTGAGAGGCTTCATGCCTTCGTGTTATGTGGCATGTTAAACTAGTGACACCTAGTTGGTGATGAAGCAAGTTTCTGCTAGAGTAAGTCTAACTTTGTCCATTCTTCACCTTACTTACTTCTCTCCACTGAAACTCCCATTTTTTCTATAACTTTTGGAATTTTTTCTAGACTTTGGATTTTCATCACTTGAATTTTGGTAAGCAACTAAATCTAGAAAAGGTTCTACTAATTTTCTATACTATTTTTATGTTAAGTCTGAAAGTTGCACATTAAACATAGGTATGTGTTGTTTGTTTGGAAGGTTAGTTTAGTTAGATCTGGAGTTGAATTTGAAGTTTAGTGAGGTAAGGTAATTATAAACTTAGTATCCTATTATAGCATGTATTGTTTGATGTTTGAAGTGGATAACATGTGTACTGAATTAAGAGTTGCAAATTTTGGCTTGAAGTTGAGTTTCTAGATTTCATCACTATTTGAGAATAATCTGTAGTATTTTTGGTATAAATTTCAAAATACTGAGCCAAATTCCATCAAATTGGTGTCACTAGGAACTTAAGGCATAAAGGAACAATTGTTTAGAAGATTGCTTTTTCTAAATCCTTCATTTTCATTGTCATTGTCCCAAAAGTCTATTTTGGGAAGAGCTGGAATGAAGTTTGAATAAAAGGTAGTGCACGATCGTGACTGAAAGGGGTCCTTAAGGGGTTGCACTATCATGCCCAAGTACGATCATGATAAAGGATGATCAATTGCAACTGCAAGATCGTGATAGTGGAGGTATCCCACTGTTTGACAGATTTGAACACCCTTCACTCTTTTGATCATAACTTCTTCTCCGGACCTCTGATTAACTTGAAATTTGGACCACAAACTCCTCACACATTTCTATTCTTCTCCACCAAGTTCCATTGTCATCTTAAATCATTAAGAATGACTTTTTGTTTATCAATTGTTCAGGTCTGTAATTTTGGAGATGTTATATGAATGAATGAGAGTTTGGATATTGTATGACATGTTTGTTTGTTTGGAAATCTATGAATATGTCAAGTTCAACAAATTTGTATGATTTGGAATATGTTCCTCATATGAGATTTTTGAAATGAACCTATTTTGTTTTAAACTTTTTAAGTCCTTGTTGTGGGTAAATAGCCAGGCCTAGAAGGGTCTACAACTGCTCCTGTGACACTTCGGTGACTTCTGTTATTGGCACTTCGGTGTCTCTTATTACTGACACTTTGGTGTCCCCTATTATTGAGGGATAAGTCTCTCTTGTTCTATGATACTGATCACGATATCTCCTGTATTAGTCCTGTTACCCACTTCTATAAAATAGATTAGCAGTCTAGCTTGTTTTGTATTTTGATACACATTTAGTTTTGATATAAACAAAGTCTGTTATGGTTCAAATTATGTTCTGATCTGAAGGGTTTATGCCCTATTCTGATATTCAATTTTGAGATTTGTACATTCTGATATGACACTTAAATGATTTACTTGAACATGAGAAATATTTTATATTTTTTAAATTATATTCAGTTCTGAAATACATTGTGATTGAATTCTGATAATGGTGAGTTATGCTTTGGAACAAATATATATTATGTTCTACTATGTTATATCATGTTTTGTGATTCATGATATATGGATTGCTTTTGAATATGTGAATGTTTAAAGACAGTTGTCATTATGTTTCCTGTTTAGTTATTCCCCATTAAACTATATGCTTAACATGCTTAACACGGTGGATGTTCCTTGTATAGGTTCAGATAGAAGGATATAAAGACTGGGACAAAGAGAACCGCAGTGGCCAATGAAGAATGTGTTTTGATGTGAATAATGCTCAGTTTGTTGATATTACCGACTTGTATTCGGTATGATGAGATAGTTTGTATTTTGCATATATGGTTTGTAATATTTATAAATAGGAAATTTGGATTTCAAGTCATGCAATATGTTTTGTGTTATGTCACTACATTCTATATAGTATGTTTAAAACATAATGAAATGTAATGTAATGTAAGGTGCTTGAGTTTCTGAGAATGCTTGAATTGTTGGTATGATATGTTTTGGGTGCTATTATGTGATTGTTGGTATGATATGTTTTGCTATTATGTGTAGCATCTACATATCCTCCCAAGGGGTGTGTTGGTGTTACAACAATTAATGAATTAGATGCTTTCCTCTAATTTGATGATGTAGAAAATATGCACATAACTTTTGAAATCACTCTCAATGCCCGTATAGTGATTCGATATTATGTTGTTGAATACCGTAAATTTTCTTTTGAATGCTAACAACCCTTAAAGCCAAAAAGAATTTTTTTTCATAAATTGCATCTTTATTTCATTCCAGGTAAATGGGTGGTAAGTAATGTAACCAATCTTCGCTGTTATCCTTCAAAGACAATGTGAATACCCTCAATTTTAATTAGTCTTTAGAACATCATTAGACTTCATTCTCGTACGTACAACACTGTATTCTTAAAGATGCTTATAGAGATTCTCCCCTGCAGTACCACGAAAAGTTAGTAACAAATGAATTTTAGACCACAATTTAATTTAAAATTAGTACTTGCATAAAAATTTGGAAAATTCACACAATGAGGTTATTAGTTCAATTCTGATTTGGCTAATTCTCGCAGAGTTCAGTTGTTTGACAAGGTTTCTAGCATTTCACTAATTATAATGGTGCGTTGTCCTTGAATCTTCTTTTTTTTCTTTAGTCTTTTTGTAGTCAGTTTTATTGTGGATTACATTGTAAATTAACTTCCTTTAAAGATCCGATAATGAACATGCACTTATTAAGTTAAATATTATGTCCTAGCATTGAATTGTTAAGAGTTGGATGCCATATTAGAGATCAATGTTCAAGCAGCTTATAATGTTTTGTCAATAAGTGTCCCTCCACTAGAGACATTGATAATGCTCTTATTAGTTTGTAAAATTCCTCTATAAAATTAATGAATTAGATTTTCTCTAATTTGATAATGTAGAAAATCTTCATGTAACTTTTTAAATCGCTCCCAATACTCATATAGTGATTCGATATTACGTTATTGAATACCATAAATCTTCTTTCAAATGCTAGTAACCTTCAAAGCCAAAAAGATTTTTTTTCATAAATTGTTACTTCTTTTCGTTCCACGTAATAGGTGGTAAGTAATGTAACCAATCTTGGGTGTTATCCTTCAAAGACAATGTGAATGCCCTCAATTTGTTTTAGTCTTTAATAACATCATTAGACTTTGTTCTCGTACATATGACATTGGATTCTTGAAGATGCTTATAAAGATCCTTACCTGTAGTTCCATGAAAAGTTAGTAACAAATGATTTTTGAACACATTTAAATTTAAGATTAGCACTTGCATTAAAATTAGGAAAATTCACACAATGAGGTTATTAGTTCAATTTTTATCTGGCTAATTCTCGTAGAGTTCAATCATTTGACAAGGTTTCTAACATTTCACTTATTGTAATGATGTGCTGTTCTTGAATCTTCATTTTTTTTCTTTAGTCTTTTTATAGTCCTTTTGATTGTGGATTACATTGTAAATTAACTTCCTTTAATGTTCCGATAATGAACGTAATCTTAGAATTCGTCCATAAAAATACGAAAATTTGGTGGATCTATCATATACATCCCAAATTGATTCTTGAATTTGTATGAACAACGAACGCAATACATAGACGTAGGGGTCGATCCTTTGAGGAATTCTAGCTCTCTAGTAATTACAAAAGAAAATAATTAATGGAGACGATTATGAAATTTTATAATAAGGAAAATTAGGTAAATATTAAAATTAAAATATTCAATAAAACAAACATTATTTTATAGTTGCTTCCTTCCTTGGAATCCCAATTAATCATTGGCACAAAAATATTTGTTACATCATTCATATATTTGCGTCACATTAAATATCTATCTTTCTTTATGATTAGTTAATTAAAATCATGTAATTCAATTGACTCTAATTGTTTAACAACCTTAGATAAGATCCAAATTTTAATTAAACAATAGCTTTAAGAAAAGAAAGACCATCGAAGTAACAAAACATAACAATCATGGTTGCATCTGATCCTGATATAATAAATTTAAAATCTTAGTCGATACAGATGATTAAAAGTTACATATTCAGACTTTAATATAATAAATGTTTATTTTAAGCAATAAATTAATCACATGCATTAGAAATCAATCAGAAGTCATCATAAAACAAAAGAATAAAAAAGCAATGCAATATATGAATAAATGAAATACCACACTATAAGATCCAATTTTCTCCCAATCTTTAATGTTCTAAAAAGGGCTTCCAATTTCTTCAACCGTGAATAAAATGCTTAGCAACAATGGCCATTTCTACCGTTAGAGGCTGAAGAAAAACTACGTTAATGTATACCAAAGAAATAAGAAAACAAGATGACTTTGAGACGTTGGAAAATGTGGTTGGAATATAGAATGATTTGTTCCTTCACATTTTAGCTCTATATATAGCCATTGAAACCCATGTAAAAATCTTATTGTTATGATTCTTTGTCCCTCATATCATAAATTCATTGATTTTCTCTTAAATCTAGCTAAGATAAGGTTTTAAACTATTTTTAGCACTTTTTCTCTTGCAGATTTGAAGTTTGGAAATTATGGTTTTCATTGAGCATGCCCGTGTCTAAGATTACGCTTGACTATTTTTTCAAATTTCATTTTGAATCTTATAATCTGATCCAAATATACAAAATAAGATGTTTTATTAGCCTAAATGTCATTGATTGACCCTTTATTATTTTTGAGATTCTGCTTCACTGAAATTTTTGTAGTTGGATTAAAGCTCAATCCTTTTTTCTAGTAAAATTGCATCTTCAAACCTTATCATGAAAAAATAAACAAAATACTAAGATTTGAACATATTAAGATAGATTATGGAAGATTTTGAATGTTAAAAATAAGGCACAATTATGACATATCAATTGACTTGTAGAATTTCTAAAAAGTTGAGTAAGGAGTTCTTTCCTCATCCATAGTTGATGCTTATGGGCCTATAAGGTTTCTTAAATTTAACTAAAGAGAATCTTCCTTAGCAAGAACTGAGGTCTGTTAGTATGCAAGGTCAATAAGAAACTTTGAGAAAATAATTTTAACAAATAATACATCTTTAACAAAAGTATTTCTTATATGTGTTTCATTCCAAAGTTATGGGACTTTTGTTCCATCCATTCTTTCTAACCTATAAATTTTTGGTATTATTACTCCTTTTATCTTGTAAGGTACAGGTCAATTAGGTACCAACTCCCATTTTGATTCTATTATGCTTGAGAATTCAAGATTTTGTAGGACTAGATCTCCTTCACTTAATGTTTAATGGTTAGTTTTCTTTAAGTTTATTAACTTGATTTGTTGTTGATATTCTTTATTTTAAATACATACTTGATCACTCTATTCTTGTATTAGATCTAGCTCTATTCTTAATAGGTCTTCACTGGTTTTTAAGTCATATGTCTAAAATCTTAGTGCCAGCACGTGTATTTCCATTGGGATTGATGGTTTGAACCTAAAAGGAAGACCAAAAGGCATTCTACCTATTATAGACCTTTAGATGATCTTATGGGCTCATAGAATGTTATATAATTCTTTCACCTAAGCACTTTTTCCTTCTTTGACTAATCTTAATTCCATTTGATAATTATTGTTTATGGACTTTAACCAATATGTTTAACCTAATAGTAGGTTACAATAGAAAATCAATGATTGATGTTCATGTTTTTGCAATATCTTTAAAAAGTTTTCTAATAGAAGTATGCTTTCTTATATGTGGTTATAATTAGAGGAATGTCATACATGTTAATTATTAATTTGTTTGGAAAATGTTTTACTAACTTTTCTATATTTGGTAAAGATTCCACCTATCTCATGAAATAGTCTATTACCACAAAAAAAACCTATAATTCCTTATTGTAGGTATAAGTGACCCTAAAATATCATTTATTTATTGGAAAATGGGATGAAGCTTAATATTACTATATAATCTTCTATAGAAAAAATTTGAAAATTTTTGGTGTTTGCCACATTTTTCTTGAATCCAACAACATCTTATTCTATATTGATGATTTCACCTAGTTCAATCACACAAGATCACATAATTCACATATAATCATTCAGATCTTGTATAATCCAAATACACACATTACAATGACAAATCATGATATCATTGCGAATCAGAACATATATATATATCAATATAGATGCATATGAGACTCCACATTCGTTATTATTGTTGTGATCGAGTTCCTTTCATATACAAATACAAATACCGGCTCATTGGGCTCAGTCGGAAACATACATCATGGAGCAAAGCTCTACGTGCAGACAGAAATCACGAAGCAAAGCTCTACGTGTACAAAACCGAGCTCAAAGCTCTATCAAACTGGCTAATTTGGTCACAATTCCTTTATCTGAGCATGCATTTTATGAAATGCATAAATTATAGAATTTACAATGTATAACAATCACAAATGATGCATAGTCAAAATCTCATAATCATTGGACCTAAGTTCGGCATTCAACTTTCATTGAGAATTCAAATATCATTCAGAGTTTCGCAAAAATTCATAACACTTCCAATACATACCCAAATATTAAACTCCTTGGACAATTCATGTCTAGAGTTTAGAACACAATCAGTACATATCAAATTGAATTAGTCATTCTCATTCACATACAAGTAGAACTTCCAATGATATTAACATGCATCGAATGCCTCGAACAATTATTGTCCGGAATCCAGTACACATTTCAATACACATTGATCAATATCAAATTCAATTCAGTAATAAAAAACAAATCAAGGTGAGACCATCTTAGGTTACTCACAATATGCTCCAATATGTTGTTGCCTGGATAGTCCGACAATGTCTGAGTGGCATCCAATTTGCTCCTCTATATCATGCAAAAAAACATTTACATATATCACAATTTCGCACAAATTTATAAGTCTTTCTTTATCCTCATCAATGTATAGATAATATGCACAACGCATGTTCAATGACAATTTTGAGTATCTTATTGAGAATTTATCACTATATCATTCAAATAGCAAAACAATCATTAATATAATTTGTATTTAGGGTTTGGATCATAACAAAAGAATGTGAAACTAAATTCATAACCCAATTGATCATTTCAAATTTTTTTCACATAATATACTTTCAGGTCAACTGTATATAATTATTCTGATAAGGTAAATGACAAAATTAGACAACATTTCCTTCTGAAAAGTTGTTCCCCAATGTTCAAATTTCTAATGATGCCCAGATCATACAATTTGATTCATTATTTTATGTGTTATGCTCAAAATACCACATATTGTGTACATTTGGAATTTTGGCTAATGCATGATCATGCATTGAAGTTGTACGCCTCATATCTCTCAATTACAATATCCAAAAATTACAAAATTTATACAAATAGAAAACTAAGAGAATAATCTATAACTTTTGTAAAAATATCTTTGTCTGATTCAGCCTATATCAATACATTTTATTCAATAACAACAAGACCTAATTTCTGTCCCTGGTAGTGCTACTGCCTAAGCCAAGACTTACTTTCAAGCTAAATTTCAAGTTCGTTAAAAACAGAATTCAAATTCAATTTCTTCTTAACATTTGTAGCCAAATGTCTCTAGTTCAATTTAAATTAACAATCATTTCATTTTGAAATCTACAGATCCAAATATAGTCAAAATATCGAAGCATGTTCAGTAAAAACATTTTAGTTATCAAATTACAACACACCTAAGCATTTTCATCCTAGCATCCCCTTTCGGGATAACTTTGCATGATCATTATGACAAGGAAAATGATGTATTTTAGTAATACTTCCTTCTACACAATTGTTCCACTATGTTTCCAGTTTCTAATAACACTAGAATCATACAATTTGATTCAATATACTGAATGTTATATCTAAAATAGTTCAAACTATTTTTAAACTGTAACAAAACTCTTAACTCTAATTCCAGCCCAATTTTGAAATTTTTAGAGATATAATTGATATTTGACTTCTTCAGGAAAGTTGTAAATATATGACTCTAATTTATTCTGAATCAATATTCAACATATTTGGAAATATACAATAATCAAAATACCAACATCTATTCAGTGAAAATTCTCCAGTTCATAACATTCCAGCGTACATCTTCACCACTATCTCATATATTTCATTCCAATTCAGGAATAATTCTCAAACTACCAAACATATCATAAAGATCACATTGTCACTTACTTCTTAGGCTTTCAATTTAGCTCAAACTTCAGATTAAATCAAGTCTCCATGCAAGCAAAACTCTTCACAAACTTATGATGAAAACGGGTTAATTTTGGATGGCAAGATGAAGGTAACTTTCAGCTGGTTTTCTTGTCTATTTTTTGTAAGATAAAAGGCTGGTTTTGGTGCAACAATTTGACTAGGGTTCAGGCAAATTATACAGGAGAAATTTGGAGCAAATTTGGTGGAGAAAGTTGAGAGAAACAACAGAAACATTGCTGCTGGAATTTGCTCCTTCAACATGCTAGGTGTCAACTTTACAGCACAACATTTGTCCTAAGGCATGTCTTACATTTGCCTAATCAGGATGCTGCCACTAATCCTCTCAAGATGCTGCCATATGTCACCAATTAGTCAGTCCATATATCTCCTAATTATTGGTCCACTTGTCACACAATAATTGATCCATTTGTCACTTAATTACTAGTCCATTTGTCACCAATTTAACTATGCCAAATGTCACTCAATTTTAGGCTTAATTATCCAAAATTTTCATGTATCAATTTATCCTACCACTTGGCATTTTTCCTAGTCAAAATGTACCTTAAATTCACTAAAAATTCTGAAATAATACTAACGGTCTCCAAAATTTTTTTAATGCAAATAACTCACAATTCACATTTTAATCGCATTTATAAATCAATTATACCTGGAAAATGTCAATGAATGCATGTACAATCATATTCATGTGTAAAAATGTGCATGCTATATTTAACTAAAGCATGATGTGCATTTCCTAATTTCTCAGTAGTTTCTCATAAATCACAATTCTAGCCTTAACATAGGTAACGAGATGTTACAATTCTCCCCTCCTAACAAAAAATTTCTTCCTCAAAATTCTTACCTGAATTGTCAAATAAGTAGGGGTACTGATTCCTCATATGTTCCTCTATTTGCCATGTGGCTTCCTCAATCGAATGATTCTTCCAAAGGACTTTCACCATTTGGATCACTCGGTTCCTCAATTGCTTATTCTAATAGCCAATTATTTTCACTGGTTCTTCAACATAACTCAAATTACTAGAGACTGCAATTTCTTGAGTCGATATCACATAAGTTAGATCCGACCGATATCGCCTAAGCATACTCACATGAAATACATTATGCATCTGAGCCATTTTAGAAGGTAAGGTTAACTTAGAAGCCAATGGTCCAATTATTTCAATTATCTCATATGGACCAATATACTTTGGACTTAACTTACCCTTTTTACCTAATCTCAGCACACCTCGCCAAGGTGATACTCTCAGAAATACTCTATCACCCACTTGATACTCCATATCTCGTCTGTGCTGATCTACATAACTTTTCTGTCCATCTTGTGCTACTTTAATTCTGCTACGGATCAATTTCACCTTGTCAGCTATAACATCGTACTCTTGCAAGACACGTACCCGACATCCACGATGATATCTGAGTACGTACCCCACAAGGGTGGCATGCTAGAACAGTCATTCAGTCAAAATTCATTACATATTTTTGTTTTTCAAAACAATGTGCACGTATGCGGAAATCATTAATCAAATCGGGCCCACACATTTCCATTCACAAGTGTTACAATAGCCATTTGGGCCTATTTCAGATATAAAACACTTGCAATCATAAAGTCATTTCTTTACCAAATCATTCACATACACTTTGTACAATGCTTGTGGATCATAAATCAAAAACAAAATCACTGAAGACATATGTAGGTGCATACTGATCCCGACCCTTAATCCATATCTGACCTCAATGGCTATACTCGATTTAGCCTAACTAAATAGTTCCTTAGAACCTGAAAAGCCACGTTGCAATTTTTTTATAAGTTTTACTGTTGGACCCCGTTTTCGGATCCCAACTTTCGGAAACATAATACCTTGTGCTTGAAACCCTGAGGCTCAGTTGCTGTCACTCCACAAAGGTGGTGAGCGCACACTAATCAAACATCAAAATCATAAGTTGAACTCT
>JANIJF010000008.1:39568646-39587253 GCA_024520955.1 Erythroxylum bequaertii
ACGCCACCCTCGCGGGGCACGGACTCGGATATCACCAACGATATCGGGTTCGGGTCACTCGGGAGTGGGGTGTTACAGTTTTAGCCTCCGTCATTACTTAAAAGATTATTAATGTTAATCTTGATGGACTTTACTTGTGTATTTTTTTTAAATTGATTATATAACTTTGGTCATGGTGGTGGTTGATTGGTCCTCCAAATATGTTGTCTTCATACTAACTTCAAATTCATATTTTTCCAATGTAGTTGTTGAATAGCACTTTAGAGTAACTACTTCGATGGCTAATTCTAGACATCTCTTTTGAACATGAAGGGATGCAACTTATAATTCTCCATATGTAATCAACTATAAATAGAAGGCTAAACATAGAGGATTAATGACTTAAAAAAGGAAGACTTGCTTCATTATGTAAGTTTAAGTTAGAAAATTTTGCTAACCTCACTTAATACTATAAAAAATTTCTATAACTTAATATGAATCTTTGATGATGAAGAAAAATTCCTTCAAGATGTTATTGGGGTGACATCCTCTCACTCCCCTCGATATTTTCCAACCAAAATCATATGAAAATGTATTATTACCTATTGTTTCCTATAGATAAATAATAAATACATGATCAAGTGAGGGATGATCCCTAAAAGGCCTAAAAGAGAAAAAAGAAGTAAGCTGACCAAAATAAAAGACCTTCGAAATTTGAAACTGAGATAAATTTACCCAAACTCACTCTACAAATTTGGAAGAAGGTCAATATCAAACAAGTTCATAAATTATTGGTTTTGAAATATAAATGAAATTTTAAAATACTGGGCAGTGTGATAATGTGACATATAGATTAAAGCTAGTTGAAAAGTTAAAGGTACATTAAACTTTCTATATTAGTTTGTTTAAAACATTTTATAAGGATGTAATAGATCCAATTATGAGTAAAACAAAAAGAGTTGCATTAGTTGTCAGAAACAATTTGATGAGCAAGTAGAAATGATACTTGATCATCAAACAATAAGAAGAATTAGGGACTCATATGTCAGCCTAATTAGATAACGAAACTGTTATTAATGATATTTAGTAAAAAAGATAATACAATTCAAGCATCAAATTAATAACTACCTTTAATCTATTCTAATAATGGGACCATATTCATTTGGTAGGGATGGTTTGTTAACTTTTGATGCAAACAAGTCTTATGTGCTAACAAGAGCAAGCCTTAAACAAGAACTAACATGACAATTGACACGAGGGAGGCATGTTGATGAAGCAACATAGTAGTATTAATGGGATCAAATAAGTCCAAATATTGATTGGCTATGCGAGATTATTGGTGCATTGAATAGCTTAACTATGTGCGTATTGCTCATAAGTATATTTAGATAAACCAAGCACCAATGTTGCTTACAAATAGAATCTTGTGATGATAGACTAGAATATGGGTTTATCTTGGTTGGATCATGCATAAGTTGGCTTAAGAATTTGCTCAATAAAACCTTTAGATAAAAATGCTTAACGACATGACAAGAAGACAATATGAAATAAGGAACAATATGAGTTTAACATAAGTCAAAATCATAAAAAAAAATGGGAAGATGTGATAATCCTCATTTTTATTATATTTTATCTATATATACATTATCCTAAGTAGATTTGGTTGACAACCACCAACAAAATTTTGGCTTAATGCTTACATGTTCCTTAACTTTTATGCCTTATACTACCTATAAATAATTTAATCAAATAAAACTCAACTATGAGAGTGTTACAGTCAATTAT
This sequence comes from Erythroxylum bequaertii, assembly GCA_024520955.1. Lineage (NCBI taxonomy): Eukaryota > Viridiplantae > Streptophyta > Magnoliopsida > Malpighiales > Erythroxylaceae > Erythroxylum > Erythroxylum bequaertii. The sequence continues at coordinate 39,570,411 of JANIJF010000008.1, forward strand.
TTTTAAATAAATTATTTCAAATATCATAACCTTTAAATATTTTATAGAAAATATGTCCTATCATGTGAGACATGATTATAGTCGAGTGTTAACTTATTTAAAATAGACAAAACTGCCTTTTAAGTCTTTATACATGTTCCTTGAAGTCAATTAGGGATTAAAAAGAAATTCAACAAACAACAAATTAAAGATTACCTATTAAAAAGGACAAAATTCCTTGAATTTATGATTCTTGCAAAATTTGAATTTACCCACTATAAAAGGGGAGTATTTTGCTATATTTTTGTTGCTAATCACGATAATAATGTCCTTTGCTCGTTCCTTCTTCTCTCTCTTTTCATTGCAAACTCATAACATTTTACAACTTTCCTAAACATTGATTAGGTTTTGAAATAGGCATAAAACATTATAGTGGCAAGTTTCATAAATGGAGAAATAAAAAGAATGACTAAAATGACATTTTGACAAGTCCAACATTAGTAAGAGTTAAAAAGGTCGACCATGACAGTAGTTGACAAACTAGACTTATAAGTACTTATGAGCTAATAATAATGTTTAGAGATTGTTGTAAGGGTAGAGAGAATTTTGAATTTGATAGTAAGAATTAATAAAGCCATTTTTGATATAGAGGGAGAGATTTTTGGAGATTAAAATAACAAAATGAATAAAGAAGACAATTTGTTGGATACTATAACCTTCATATTAATTAAGGGGTCTCTGGGTATTTTATATTGTAAACTAACATGCTAAAATAAACAATATCAACAACAATACCACCCAATGAAAGTTTTGTTGAGACGTGAGATTTGAAAAGATCTGATAGTATACAATCTTATCTTTACCTAATAGAGAGACTGTTTCTGATAGACCCACGTGCAATTTTTCATGAAAAGATCTGATAATATACAATCTTATCTTTACCTAATAGAGAGGCTGTTTCTGATAGACCCACGTGCAATTTTTCATGAAGATACTACAAATTTCAAATGGATGTGCATTAAAAGAAGGAAATAAAAAACTAAATAAATAATTAAAAATACAATATACAAGAGTACAAATAAATAATAAAGATGATGATGATGATGATACTACCACTACCACCACCACCACCACTACTATTATTACTACTACTACTATTACTACTACTACTATTATTACTAATAATAATAATAATACAAGAATACAAATAAATAATAAAGATGATGATGATGATACTACTATTACTACACTACCCCCACTACTGCTATTACTACTACTACTACTACTACTACTACTATTACTACTACTACTACTACTACTAATAATAATAATAATAATAATAATTACACGTATAGAACATGTCAAAGATTAACAACAAATGGTAAAATAAATATACAACAACATCTAGTAGAGATCCTGCTGAGACGCGGTATCTGAAGATGTCCAATAGTATGTAGCCTTATACATAATTAGTAGAGAGACTGTTTCTAAAAGTAAAATAAATATACAGACCAAAAAATAATGTACAAAAGTAACTCTAACTAAGTCAAAAGATTAAATAAATATACAAGCAAAAAAAGAGAGATAGGTATCTGAATTGTCAAAAGTGGTGATATTTCTTATTAGAAAATGAAGATTAGGATATTTTAAATGAAATCCTTAAAATTTATGATATTTGGAATAATTACCTTTACTTTTGTAATTATCATGAAAGTTAACAAAATTTACATTTTATATTATCTTTGATAATTACCAGCACATTATTTCTTTAAATTTGTATAAAATATTTTAAATATGAGGGTTTTTATTTATTGATAGTGAATTTGAAAATAATGTAACTTGAAGGAAGTGTAGTGCCTTAAAATAGTCTTAGTAGCGCTTCACATACTTTCCTTAAAAATGTCTTCGCAACACTTCGGACTATATGTATCAAAATCAAACTCGACTACGTGCTACGGCGAGGACGTTTAAAGCTCTGAGGTGTGAGGACATGAGGTCTTAACGGATTGTCCAAGTCATACCTCATGCCTAGCTTCAACATTCGAGGAAGCGCAGTGTTCAAAAGTCCAAGAATGAAGCCCATTTCTTAACTCTAGAGCCATGACAGCAAGTCATGTCATGTGTCACTCGCAGCCCATATTACAATATATCGCACAGCAACACTCCCGGACTACAATTTTCTTGGACCCTCCTCTTTCTGCATCTGCATCTAAGCATTTCTCTCCTCTTAGCTTTCCCTCTTTCTCTCCCGTTACGTCGATCGGGTTTCTGATCTCTCTCAATCCCGATCCAGGCCACCATGGCGGCCGCTAATGCCCCTGTCATCATGAAAGAGGCTTTAACGGTATCAAATCTCGTTTCTAATTCAGATCTAATTACTTTTGGCTCTGTTTGTCTTCTTCTACTCATTCTCAACTGTTTCTATGACTTCTTGCAGTTGCCGAGCCTCGGAATCAATCCTCAGTTCATTAATTTCACGCACGTTACTATGGAATCGGATAAGTACATCTGCGTCAGAGAAACCTCGCCTCAGAACAGCGTCGTCATTATCGACATGAACATGCCCATGCAGCCTTTGAGACGTCCTATCACTGCCGATTCCGCTTTGATGAATCCCACTTCGAGAATTCTCGCTCTCAAAGGTACCGTATTTCTTTTTCGCTAAATCTCATGACTTCTTGGTTGTCTTTTAATTTGATCTACTAGTTTTTGGACTCTCTTTATAGGCGTTGATGGATAATATTACATATTTTATGCAATTTGCTAAATTTCTGGTTGGATTTGGTGTAGTTTTAGGTTTATTCACTTCGATTATGTGCGATTATCTGACATCTAATGCTAGGTGCTTTTTAAAAGTTTTATATCTTTCATGGTCATTAAGTTCTTGCTTTGATCTGCACCCCTCGTGGTTGTAGTAGGATGGCGTAACTATTGTTTGTGTTATAGCGTAGATGTGGATTGCAGTTTGTGGTGTCAATTTATTACTTTGTTTGATATGCCATCTAATGATGTGTGACTTTTGGGTTTGAAGCTCAACTTCCTGGGACTACTCAGGATCACTTGCAAATATTCAATATTGAAATGAAAGCAAAAGTGAAGTCCCACCAAATGCCTGAGCAGGTGACACTTTTGTTCCCCTCTAATTGAGCGATATGATAGTACATTTGTTAATTATTCTAGTCCTGTGTTGAATCTCACTATTCTGGGCAATATTGTTTTTCCCGTGCCTAAGGTTGTGTTTTGGAAATGGATTTCCTCAAAGATGCTAGCACTGGTCACACAGACTTCAGTTTATCATTGGTCAATTGAAGGCAATGATCTCTTACCTTTCCTTCAGACAAGAGCATGCATCCCTTTCTTTCTATATATGTCATTTTAATGGATTTGGCTTTGTTATAATGGATCTGTCTATGCCTCATTTTTCTTTATTTATAAGTGTAATCCTTTTTATGTGGCTTTGTTTTAATATTCTATTGCCTTTTTGTTTATACAGGTGACTCTGAGCCTGTTAAAGTGTTTGACAGAACCGCTAATCTGGTAAATAATCAAATCATCAATTATCGATGTGATCCGTCCGAAAAGTGGTTGGTGCTAATCGGAATTGCCCAAGGCCCCCCAGAGGTATGCTAACCCTGTATCTATTTTTTCATCTTTTTGTTGTTGGATTTTGTATTCATCTATCCTCTCACTTGTTTCAAGTGAGTTTAAGTTACTTCTAGTATCTGATATAGATAGTAGGTGCTTCAGCATTTATAGAGAAAGTGGCATCAGTTTGTGTCTGTATTTGTATTATTAGTTAATTAGTTACTAAGATTCAGGCTGCTGAATATTAGCTAATGTGAGGTGGAATGCTTGTTTGTAATTGTACCCTTCATGATTACAGTTAAGTTTTTCTCTTCCTTATCTGTCACTTCAGTGTGAAAATATACTTCCTATTCGTGGTATGTTGACATCTAATTCAAATGTTTCTTTGCCTTATCTTTTTTTGTTTGCCTCATACCACATTTGTTTTATCAAACACGATTCTTCCTTGTCCTTGTCTCATTTTAAAGCTTGTATGCCATTTCTTTAACTGTTGAAACATTCTCTATGATTATTGGTAAAAGTTGGGTATAGCCTAATCATTTTATCAGATCCTTTGATAGAGTTTTCTAACATACCCTTTTTTCTCGGAGCAGAGGCCACAATTGGTCAAGGGGAACATGCAACTTTTTTCTGTGGACCAACAGCGTAGTCAGGCGCTTGAGGCACATGCTGCTGCATTTGCTTCATTCAAAGTAGGCCTCTTTGGACGATGACATTTTTCTGGCTTATAATTGTGTACTGAGTCATTCTGAAGTATTGATATATTTCATGGTTCATTCAGTTGCCTGGAAATGAGAATCCTTCACTTCTTATTTCTTTTGCCACAAAGTCATTCAATGCTGGACAAATAACATCGAAGTTACATGTTATAGAACTTGGAGCGCAGCCAGGTAACTTAACCTCTGTCTAGTATCTCCTTCCATATGGGAATTCTTTTTCATGAAGAACGTGCTTTTTTACTTCATTTAAATTTATTAGCTTGAACAAAAGCAAAAACCTTGTTCTCCATGATATTAGAAGCATATGCCTGTACTTTTGTCTGTTTCATTAAGTGATTCTAATATTGTTACTGCTAATGTGTTAGGCAAACCATCGTTTACTAAGAAACAAGCAGACTTATTCTTCCCACCGGACTTTGCTGATGATTTTCCTGTGTCAATGCAGGTAGAATTTAAAATTTCATTGATTTATTCATCCCATCTGATTTGGTTAACATAATCTAATAACCTCATGTTTTTATTTGGCAGATATCCCAAAAGTATGGCTTGATCTATGTGATAACGAAGCAAGGACTGCTATTTGTTTATGACTTGGAGACTGCTAGTGCTGTATACAGAAATCGTATCAGTCCAGATCCTATATTTTTAACCACTGATGCATCCTCCGTAGGTGGCTTCTATGCCATCAATAGAAGGGGCCAAGTTTTACTTGCCACAATAAATGAAGCTACAATTGTACCCTTTGTTAGTGGCCAGGTATGCTACTAAGAGTTCTTGGCTTGCTCTCTCTCTATCTCTGTTTGTGTGTTTTGGCATTATCCCAAGAGGAGCTAATCATTTTGGTTACATTCAGTTAAACAATCTGGAGCTTGCTGTTAATCTGGCCAAAAGGGGAAACCTTCCTGGTGCTGAAAACCTGGTAAAGACAAGGACCATTTTACTTCTTTGACTTTGCATGAAATTCTTTTCTTGATTTTCTAGAAACTCTTTTGTTGATTTGCTATGAATTTTGATGTGCCTATCTTTTTGTATTTGTAGTGTTGATCCTTGAATTAACTTTTGAATTAGGTGCGATATTATCTTCACTATGTTGATTCATAATCTTCATGTTTGCTGTCTTTACCAGGTTGTCCAGCGTTTTCAGGAATTATTTTCTCAGGCAAAGTATAAAGAAGCAGCAGAACTTGCTGCAGAATCTCCACAAGGACTTCTCCGAACTCCTGACACAGTTGCTAAGTTTCAGGTTATTTTTGCAAACAAAGGCCTCATGGTTTTGCTCCCTCTATAATTCTCAGTCTCCCTCTTCTGTCTTTCTTTGTGAATCTATATATGGACAAGTACAATGATCTAAGCTATTCTCTTTATTCCTGTGGCAGAGTGTTCCTGTGCAAGCTGGGCAAACACCACCATTGCTGCAGTATTTTGGAACTCTACTGACTAAAGGAAAGCTTAATGCTTTTGAGTCTTTGGAATTATCACGCCTTGTCGTGAACCAGAATAAAAAAAATCTTTTGGAGAATTGGTTGGCTGAAGACAAGCTTGAGTGTAGTGAGGAGCTTGGAGATCTTGTGAAGGTCAGTTTGTTGAGAACTTTCTTGAGGTCTCCAGTTCTTATTCTGAATAAAGTTTGTTATGTAGCCATTTCTTTTAAGTAGGCTACAATGATGACAAGTCAACAAGCATTAGATTCATGAATGATGCTGATAATTGATTTAGGCACCTTGTTTGAGATAGCTGGGGGATTTTTTATTTCCTCCTTGTTCCATTTCTTACACATATATTATGTTGGTATATACATGCATACCTTGTAGGCTGGTTTATTTGGGTGTTCTTGTTTAATGTATAATCGCTATCAAATTACTACCCTTAGTTTTGCTTCTTTTGTCTTTCTGATGTTGGAATCATGTCTCCTATGCAGACAGTAGATAATGACCTTGCACTCAAGATATATATTAAGGCTAGGGCAACTCCCAAAGTTGTGGCTGCATTTGCTGAAAGGAGAGAATTTGACAAAATTCTTATATACTCGAAACAGGTAAACTTCTTACTCTTTCAGAATCTGCGATTACATACTGTAAGACTTATATTATAGTTTATTGCCTGTTTTAATCCGACCACAATCTTCCACTTGATTCCAGGTTGGATATACACCTGACTATTTATTCCTCCTCCAAACGATATTGCGGACAGATCCCCAGGTTTGGTGACTTATTTTGGCATTATTATTCTAAAGATGACCAAACTAATCATGGTCATCTTTAATTATTATATCAATTGCCTTTAATTATTATTTCTAATTCTATATAAATCAAATTTTGTTAATATCTGTATTTGAATTTTCTGCATTGCAGGGTGCTGTTAATTTTGCTTTAATGATGTCTCAAATGGAGGGAGGCTGCCCAATTGACTACAACACAATAACTGACCTATTTCTTCAGGTTCAATGATCCAAGTTTCTTTTTCCAACATTCTTGTGCATAGCTTTGGAAAATATTTTAACAAATTTCTAACGCCAAATTTTTCTGAATCCCTGTTTTATTTTTTGTTTTTCTGATCACAAGAAGAGAAAACAACTAAGTCTTTACTTATTTCCCTTATTAATGTAATTTATTTTCCCCACAGAGGAACTTGATTAGGGAAGCAACAGCATTTCTTTTGGATGTTCTGAAACCAAATCTACCAGAACATGGATTTCTTCAGACAAAGGTCACTATTTTTTTTTTTTCTATTTCGTTCACAGCCACAGTTGTAATTGACAGCTTTGTAAACTCATACTCATCATCTATATTCAGGTTTTGGAGATCAATCTTGTTACCTTCCCAAATGTGGCAGATGCTATTTTAGCTAATGGTATGTTTAGTCACTATGACCGCCCACGCATTGCCCAACTGTGTGAAAAAGCTGGACTTTATATTCGGGCACTTCAGGTAAAAAGATTTAATATCTCATTCATTTTAAGTACTGTTCTTACTCTCTGGCATGACAAATTGTTTTTTTTTGGCAGCATTATAGTGAGTTGCCTGATATTAAGCGTGTCATCGTGAATACACATGCCATTGAACCTCAGGTTTGGAAGCTAAATGCTTTTATGAGTTTCTTGTGATTCAATTTTTTTACTGGGATTTGACCTGTTGGTTTCTCAGGCTCTTGTTGAGTTCTTTGGCACCCTTTCTCGGGAATGGGCTCTGGAGTGTATGAAGGATCTTCTACTTGTCAATTTGAGGGGCAATCTTCAGATAATTGTGCAGGTAAGTGAACTACTGCTACTTGTAGTCATTAGTTTGAGACGTTCCTTGAGAAGGCTAATACCTACTTTTTTGCAGGCTTGCAAAGAGTACTCTGAGCAGTTGGGTGTAGATTCCTGCATTAAACTCTTTGAGCAGTTTAAGTCCTATGAAGGATTGTATTTCTTTTTGGGTTCATATTTGAGCTCCAGGTTCGTTCATGCCATTATGATTGTTGCTGCTTCTTTCAATCAGAGGGGAAAAAGATTCATTAAGATGCAAAAAGCAATTTGCTACTTCATACATTACTCAATATAAATTTTGGTATTACTGTTAAAGAGGTTCAAAAGAATGTCTAGGTAAGCTAGTATACAGTCTCTATATGATAGTAGAAAGTATACTGACAACTTCTTCAATCCCTGTCGATATTCCTAATCTCTATGACTCATAATGGGTTGCAACAGTCCTTGAAATCATCTAATATATTCAGTGAAAATAGGGTTCTTTACACTACCAGTATTATGGGCAAGAGATGCAAAAGAATGTATTGGGTCTTCTTTTACATACTAGTCTTTTGTTTTGAAAAGTAATATTCTGTATCTCTGACTCGTAATGGGTTGCAACAGTGCTTGAAATCATCTAATCAACTCAACAAAAATAGAGGGGTTATTTATGCTACTTGAACCACTCGGTTTTTTTCCTATCTGCTTGCTAATACATCCATCTCTATCAGTCTGACCCACTTTGTTGGATTGTTAATTACCCAGTTGTGACACGGTGAAGTTTCCAAGGCAGCGATGCCTTTCTCACTTTGGTCATGTTCTATAATAAAATGTAATTGCTTCAGTTTCTTCCAAATAGTTTGCCCTAATCAACAAAAATGAGGGTAATTTATGCTACTTGAACCACTTGTTGGTTTTACTTATCCCTACGTGCAAAAACATCCATCTCTATCAGTCCAACCCACTTTGTTGGATTTTTAATTACCCAGTTGTGACCCAGTGAAGTTTCCAAGGCAACAATGCTTTTCCCACTTTGGTCATGTTCTATAATAAAATATAATGGATTCAGTTTCTTCCAAATATTTTGCCTCAATTTGGTTTCTTATTCTTTTTCTTGTGCTTTTGGGATAGTGAGGATCCTGAAATCCACTTCAAATACATTGAAGCAGCTGCCAAAACTGGGCAGATTAAGGAGGTAGAACGGGTGACACGTGAATCAAACTTTTATGATGCTGAAAAAACAAAGAACTTCTTAATGGAAGCCAAGCTCCCAGATGCTCGTCCATTGATCAATGTCTGTGATCGGTTTGGTTTTGTTCCTGATCTGACTCACTACCTCTACAGAAACAATATGCTTCGCTACATTGAGGGTTATGTACAAAAGGTAAGATTAAAGATTTTGATTCCATCATATAAAGCCAAAGGATCTTTCAGGAAAAGATATAATTGTTGCTTATTATTTTTATAGGTCAATCCGGGAAATGCTCCTTTAGTTGTTGGACAGCTGCTTGATGATGAATGCCCTGAAGATTTCATTAAAGGTCTAATTCTTTCAGTTCGTTCCCTTCTGCCAGTGGAGCCTCTAGTAGAGGAGTGTGAGAAAAGGTCTGTTATCTGCTCTGAATCACCACATATCTTTTATATTTCTGCATCTCACTTCTGTTTTCTGTTGGCAGAAATCGTCTTCGTTTGCTTACCCAGTTCTTGGAGCATCTAGTAAGTGAGGGAAGTCAAGATGTGCATGTTCACAATGCTCTGGGTAAAATTATCATTGACAGTGGCAACAACCCAGAGCATTTCCTTACCACAAATCCATATTATGATTCACGTGTTGTTGGTAAGTATTGTGAGAAACGAGACCCGACACTTGCAGTTGTTGCATATCGTAGAGGACAGTGTGATGAAGAACTTATAAACGTTACAAATAAGAACTCCCTCTTCAAACTGCAGGCCAGGTTTGTGCTTCATTCTTGAGGATTAGGTTTATATGATATATCCACTGCAATTTTTTCCCTTAGCTGATTGCTCATGGCTGTAATATCAGGTATGTGGTGGAAAGGATGGATTCTGACCTTTGGGAGAAAGTGCTTAGCCCGGAAAATGAGTACAGAAGGCAGCTAATTGATCAAGTCGTGTCTACTGCTTTGCCTGAAAGCAAGAGTCCTGAGCAAGTTTCTGCTGCTGTTAAAGCATTCATGACTGCTGATCTTCCACATGAGCTGATTGAGCTTCTTGAGAAGATAGTTCTTCAAAATTCTGCTTTTAGTGGAAACTTCAACCTGCAGAACTTGTTGATCCTGACAGCAATTAAGGCTGATCAATCAAGAGTTATGGATTACATTAATAGGCTTGACAATTTTGATGGACCTGCTATTGGGGAGGTGGCTGTTGAGTCTTCATTGTATGAAGAAGCATTTGCCATTTTCAAGAAGTTTAATTTAAATGTTCAAGCTGTGAATGTCTTGTTGGATAACATCCGTAGCATTGAACGAGCAGTGGAGTTTGCTTTCCGTGTTGAAGAAGAAGCTGTATGGAGTCAAGTGGGTAAGGCCCAACTGCGAGAGGGTCTAGTGAGTGATGCAATAGAGTCATTCATCCGTGCAGATGATGCAACTGAGTTTTTGGAAGTTATAAAGGCTGCTGAGGATGCAAATGTTTACCATGACCTTGTGAGATATCTCCTAATGGTGAGGCAGAAGACAAAGGAGCCCAAGGTTGACGGTGAACTCATCTATGCTTATGCCAAAATTGATCGCTTGGGTGACATTGAAGAATTTATTCTCATGCCTAATGTTGCTAATCTACAAAACGTTGGAGATCGCTTATATGATGAAGCTCTTTATGAAGCAGCAAAGATCATATTTGCATTCATTTCTAATTGGGCTAAGCTAGCTGTTACACTTGTTAAACTTAAGCAGTTCCAAGGTGCTGTTGATGCAGCAAGGAAAGCAAACAGTGCAAAAACCTGGAAGGAAGTCTGCTTTGCTTGTGTGGATGCTGAGGAGTTCCGCTTAGCCCAGATATGTGGGCTCAACATTATTGTTCAGGTACGTGAACTCTTGTTTGTGATCAATTTTACTAGCATTGGAATGTAGTGAAATGATTCTTAAATTTTTATGCACATGTAATAGGCCCTATCGCCAGAGATTTACTTATAAGTGCTTCTCATTTATATAACTGTTGATTAACTTTACTGCTAGATTGTCTTTTATTTTACTGCTGATGCAATCTTCTATCATATTGGTAGGTTGATGACATGGAAGAGGTCAGTGAGTATTACCAGAACAGGGGATACTTTAACGAGATAATATCTTTAATGGAGAGTGGACTTGGATTAGAACGCGCTCATATGGGCATCTTTACTGAGTTGGGAGTTTTGTATGCTAGATACCGCCCTGAAAAACTTATGGAGCATATAAAACTTTTCTCCACTCGTCTGAATATTCCCAAGCTTATAAGAGCTTGTGATGAGCAGCAGCATTGGAAGGAGCTAACTTATTTGTATATTCAGTACGATGAGTTTGACAATGCTGCAACCACTGTAATGAACCATTCTCCTGAAGCATGGGACCACATGCAATTTAAAGATATAATTGTGAAGGTTGCAAATGTCGAACTCTACTACAAGGCTGTACACTTTTACTTGCAAGAACATCCTGATCTGATCAATGATCTTCTCAATGTGCTTGCTCTTCGTGTTGATCATACTCGTGTGGTGGACATAATGCGAAAGGTATGGACTGCCATATGCAAAATTTTTCTTGCTTATGCTTCAGCTTTGTTTTTGACTTGTAGTTGGCGGTGTTCAGAATTTCACACTTATCATATTGTAGTGGGTTTTTTGTGTGTGCCAAAACTGGGTTTTGAATTACAAATTTTTATAATTTTTATTTAAGGATGGCACTGATCAAAGCATTTTATTATGCTTTGCTGAACATCGTTTTTTAAAGAATCTTGTTTTGTTATTTCATTTAATTTTTTCTATTTTCAGGCTGGTCACATCCGTCTGGTCAAGCCATATATGATTGCAGTTCAAAGCAACAATGTCTCTGCTGTAAATGAAGCTTTGAATGAAATTTATATAGAGGAAGAGGATTATGACAGACTTCGTGAATCTATTGAATTGCACGACAACTTTGATCAGATAGGCCTTGCACAGAAGGTCAATTATAGAATCCTATTATGTTTTCAAAATCCAAATGGTGGTGTTACACTTATGAGAGCTATTGTCTCCATGCATGTGCAGATTGAGAAGCACGAACTTCTTGAGATGAGGCGTGTTGCTGCTTACATATACAAGAAAGCAGGAAGGTGGAAGCAGTCAATTGCATTGTCAAAGAAAGACAATCTTTACAAGGATTGCATGGAGACTTGCTCACAGTCTGGTGACCGTGAACTTTCAGAGGAGTTGCTTGTTTATTTTATTGAGCAGGTTTGTTTTGCTTATCTATCTGTCATACAGCCAGGCCTTCTATCACCCATGAAGCACCTTGTGGTGCATCCAGATAGATATATGTGGCTACAGGGAGAAGGGCACATATTTTCTATCCTGACATAAATTTCTATGTTGAAATGCTCAGAAAAAGTTCTATTCTCATTGAGTCCTGATTTTGTCAAATATTTCTTTCATAAATTCCTGAATTGCATGCCTACTATAACATCATTGACATTTCAAAAATTTTCGCAGCTTGCATTCTTTACTGGATACCCATTGTCTTATTCACTTGCATTATGTGAATGAGTTGTTAGGGGTGTATTACATTTTGCGTTTTCCATATGCAGGGAAAGAAAGAGTGCTTTGCTGCATGTTTGTTTGTGTGTTATGATCTAATCCGCCCAGATGTTGTCCTTGAGCTTGCATGGATAAACAATATGATAGATTTTGCTTTCCCATACCTCTTGCAGGTAATCTTCTCATTTTGCATTGTTTACTCTTGCTCATCTTTTAAAATTTTGTGTAATGCTTAATGAACTTGATATCACCATTGCTCTTTTACTGTTTTGAAGTTTATTCGAGAGTACACTGGCAAAGTAGATGAGCTCATAAAGGACAAAATTGAAGCTCAAAATGAGGTGAAAGCTAAGGAGAAGGAGGAGAAGGACATGGTTGCTCAGCAGGTATGCTTATTGGTTCAATTTTGTCTACCTATTTGAAAAAAAAATTCTTCTGGCCTATCTTAATCATTGATTTGGTTTAACTTAAAAAAAGAGCTGCATTTTCTGCATGCTGGAATTCCTAATGTTTTGTCTGTACTATTAAATTGAAGAGCAAAAAATTCTTCCTTTGGGGAGAGCATATAATGTATTTGCTGTCTCTAGACCGTGTCGGTGAATCCTTCAAATTATTCCTGCTGTTATTTATTTGCCTAGAGACATTGCTTGTTTTAGATATACGCTTTTGCCTTAAGGATGAGTTCATTCATATGGGTCCCTTTTTTCCCCTTTTAAGAAAAGATTCCTATCAGCCTTTTGCCATGGGGTTCTGCAAAACTAATGTGTATCTTCATGACAACCTTTGAAAAAATCCACTTCTATTCGCGAAAGAATTTGTTTTACCGTGACTTTGAAAATATTAGTCAATTGAAGTATCTTAATCACTAGTTATAAAATGAAGGATATAACAGCACGTATCATTTGCAGGTGAAATTCCGTCAATCACTGTTTCAACTTTATCTTACGATGTGTCATTGTTGTTGGGCTGCAACTCTGTATTAAACTAAAATAAATCAAAAGTTGCACATTGACGTATACTCTCGTGCATTTGCAGAATATGTATGCACAACTATTGCCTCTTGCTTTGCCTGCACCGCCGATGCCGGGAATGAGTGCTGGCTTTGTGCCACAGCCACCACCAATGGGAGGTCTTGGCCCGGTGCCTCCAATGCCAGCTTATGGCATGCCGCCAATGGGGTCCTACTGATCTGAGGATCATAGGAGGTTGTTTTCTTCAACACTGGTGAAGTCGAATGTGTCTATAATTCCCGTTTATGCTTGAAGGCGAATTCAGTGTTTTTGGGTGGTTGGAGGAAATTGAAATTGAAATTGGCATCAACAGAAAAAGAAAACTGCATTTTGCATCAGTGTTGTGGTAAGTAGTTGTTGGTCTTTTGGAATTCGTTTGGTGGATAGGAGCAAAATTTTTCCCCCGGGTGGATGAACCACAATTGGTGCACAGCACAGGTTGCTGCTTATTATAGAAAATGGGATTTGTAGCTTTTGTGGACAGTGGCAAGTCTGCCACGTGTATAGGTAAATTTCATATTTATATATTTAGATTTTGTTTCCTAGTCCCTACCGGGGTTTTAACATTTTGTAGTCGCCCATATTTTGTTCTCTTATACAAAATTGAATATTCTTCTTGATGGACATAGACCTCCTAGCTTGCTTGTATTTGAATGTAATTTTCACGTGCTTGTATTTCAAATGGCATTTACTGGTCAAATTTATTAGTTTAACATTCTAGGCTTCTCTGTTGGCTTCCTTTGATCCGTTATTAGATTGTGGTTCTACTGAATAAATGGTTGCATGAAAATTGAAGGGTTTCGAGTTTTAAGAATTAATTTATAAATTTGATTCGAATTTAAAATTTAAGCCTTAAAATGTTATAATATTTACTTTATATTAATTAGTATTTATATAATGTTATTATTTTTAGATGCTTTTAGAATCATGAATTTTTGTTTAATTTGTTATAAATTATTGCTAAAATGATTTATAAATTAAATTTTATTTTAGTAAATGGTTGAATAAATAATTTATATTTTGCATAATCATTAGAAAATATTAGTATAAATTTATTAATTTCGTAATGAGTTGAGTATTATTTTGAAAATGACAATTAATTGGAAATATTAGAATTGAATGACTTCTATATGTTTCATTTCAATCTTTGTTAGGCATTTCGTGTTGCTTCTCCCACATCGACCGTCGTTTGCCGCTTGATTTTTTCGTATTCGATCATGGCACTGCATCTGATTGTGAAAACAGATTTCCACATATTCTCTAAAAAGAGAACATGGCCCTCAATGGGTGTAATATTAAAATAAGTGGTTCTAAAACAAAATGTTTTACATAGGTCATTAGCTAGTCAGCACATCTGTTACTCTCACGGTAGATATGATGATGCACAATTGTCCAGTTCCTTGTAAACAATTTATTGATACCCAAAACTAGGAGGTTATGGATCATGAAACGGCTTGACGAGGAAGAGGTGAGGTTGATTGCCACTTTCGAGTCCACTTCTAGTTTAATCCGGCGATAATCTAAACGCATTTGATTTTTGTTTAAGGACAAGGTTTAAAAATTGGATCGGACTGTTCGGTCTGACTGGAAAAAGTTTGAACGGTTAGTAATTTGATTCAATTTCACCTAATAACATCTATAAAATCTGATCGGTTTAAATTTTTTCGGTCGGACCAAAACAGCCCAGTTTGATTTTTGAAATCTTGTGTGTGTGTGTGTGAGTGAGTGTGTGTGTCTGTGTATATATATATATATACATATATTCTTTTATAGGAGATGAATGTACTAAAAAATGATTGTCCTACGTGAGACACGATATCTAATTTAATTATTTTATATAAAATTGGTAAAATAATTTGATTAAATAAATACATATAACTTATTATTTATTCTAAAAATGTATATTAAATTAAAAGAAAAGCAATTATATCTCTTCCAATCAAAAATTAGGAAAAAAAGTTTTTTATTACAACTAAAAAGAATTAAAGTTATAATATTTTGTAAAAATAAAATAGAAATTATAATGAATTGATCTAATTAAGAAATAATAATATATTCGCTCCATTTTTTTCTTTTTTATATTTCGAAAAGCTTGGTAATCAATGAAAAATATATAAATACTCAGCTAAATAATTCTACCCTCATAATTATATAGTTTTTATTCTATAATAAATAATTTGTTTTCTGTTACTAAAACAATAATTTGTTGAAAAAAAATTAAACTCACTTCACCTCTGGCTCCGGCATTATTGTGCATTTGTGTTTTTATTTTATTCCACTGAGTCAACATCAATTGTAAAATTTAATTACCACTTAATACTAGTTAAAGATATTCAATAAGTTAATAATTAATTTTTCTCTAAAAATTAGTTAGACCAAATAATAAATTTCAGCACCTAAGATATCTTAGAAAACCACACCGCTCAATTACGAAACCAGAATCTTTTTCTTTACAAGAGACAAGAGGTTTACTTATTTTTATTTGGTGTATTTTTATTTCAATAATATATATTATTTTTATTTATTCTTATAAGTTTTACTTCTTATTTATTATATACTGATTTTATTGCAGTTCACTACCAGTTGAACCTCTAAACCTGAAACTTTTCTTTCGACCGGTTCAATGTCAGTAATAAATGTAGTTGCAAACCTGATAGGAGCAGGACACCATCTTAACCCAATTTTCTTGCTTTCTTAAGCATGAGAAAAATGTGAAATGATTATATACAAAAATTGGATCTTAGATGCATGTGAAGCAAGACTAGAAATATGGTCCATACCACCAATATCTTTTGAAATAATATTTATACAATAAGCAACACATGGAGACTAATAAATATGTCCATACTTTGATTGCAATAAGTACCTAACTAATACGTAATTAGTTGCATTATCTATAACAAAATGCCCAACATTCTTTAGTCCAACTCATTCGACAATTTCAGAAAATAATTCAAATAAAGCGTTAGCACTTTATACAATATCAAAAGCATCAACGAACTTGATAAAAGTAGTTCCAATATTACAATAAACTAAGAAATTAATCAAGGTTTTTTGTCTTTGATTAGTCCACTCATTTACCATAATAAAGCATCCTGTTAATTCCCAACTAGATTTATATGTGTCCACAATGAATCGACATTCCTTTTTTAAATCTTGAAGCAAAGGCACACACATCTCATAATAAGAAGGTAGCTTAAATCTTGGAGCTATCATTGTTGTAATATCTATTGCTTCTTTAAAATATGGTGAATTTAAAGCATTTAAAAGGAATACATGAATGATCGAACCATCTAACCCAAATTTTTTTACATCGTAAAACAACATCCTTATCAGCCAAAACACTTTTTAGATTAGGATGAGAATTCGAAATAGTTCTTGGAAAAAAATAAGAATCTATGTCGATAGTAGCTTTCCTTTTTCTTTTATCTAATACTTGTGTTGTTTCATCATCTCCAAATGATATATCATGAGCCTCTTTATTTTCCTTTTTCTTTTTTACTTGTTGCTGCAAATAATTTTCAATCATATCACGTACTTCAAATGATACTTTTTGGGATGAAGCAATATTATCCTTAATACCAACAAGATG
>JANIJF010000008.1:40032951-40043807 GCA_024520955.1 Erythroxylum bequaertii
AAAGTGTTATTATTTTACATTTACTAGGGTAACTTATATGAAATGTTATTATTTTACATTACTAAGGTAACTCAAATAAATTGTTATTATTTTATGATATTAAGATAACTCATATAAAGCGTTATAAATTTATTATTAAAGTAACTCATATAAAGTGTCATTATTTTACATCACTTTTACAACATCTTAAAATAGTAACCTTTTATAATGTTTAGTAACAATTAAAAAAATTGTTATCAATGATAAATTATATGTTATAAAGTCATAAAGTGTTAGTTATCAAATTAAGAATCATAAAATTTTAAGATATAATGTTACCATAGATAGGTATTTTATAACATATAGTCAAAAATGTTACTGTTTATTGTTACTGTATGTCATTTTTGTTGTAGTGATGGGGATATTTTTGTCTTATTTATTTATTCTAATATTTATTATTTCATAATATATTACCCTACTTTATGTCATTTCAAGTGAGAAACCAATAGAGAAGGAGTTTGGTGATAGACTTTATATGGATCATATTGTTATAGATAGATTGGAGGATTATTTTTAGGGTTAAAGACACGAGACTTCTTTGTGGTTTAACTCCTTTAAAAAGAACTCACTAAACTTTAAAATTATCAAATAAAGTTTCTAATTTTGAAATTTCTACAAAATCTCTATGAGATTTTATGTTAAAAGAGTTGATGACAGGGCAAAAGCGACTAGTAGGAGAATATGTAGACTAATGAGAGACTGTTAACATAGCTAGTTCATCTTATTTATAAAATATAGTGATTATAGGTATTGAGAACAAATTTGCCCATAAGGGATAAAATAGTTTGAGTCTAGTTTTAAAGGGAATATAGGTTAAGTCATTTGGGACATATCAAGATAAACCAGACACATCTATAATTTTTTATTGGTCCATGTGCACTATGAAGGATACGAATTATAAGAATTTTTTTTCACTTTGTACTATTTTGTTGAGTTGTAATAATAGGTGTTTAACTTTAAATTGATTATGAGCCCTAAAATTTTGATTCTACTATTGGGTGGCAAGTTGTTACAGGTTTAGAATTAGGAGCAAAATCCTAAAAAATTGTGAAATGAGTGAAAGTAGACTTATTTGATTTATCTATGATTTTTTAGAGAATTATTTTATTTTATTGGAAGTTTACGTATAAATTTTCTTATAATTCCATGCTAGGTATGATTTAAATGGGGGACATTATGCCTCTTTAAACTATCAAATGAAAGAATGCAAATTTAACATATTAGGAATAAAAAAGTTTAGTTTTATTATGGAGACTAGATATGATGGTCACGGAGTAGGATAAGGGAACATTGGGTTTTTAGGACTTTAATTGATGTGACTAAGTGAAGAGTTGAGTTATTCAGCATTCCTGTGGTGAAGAAATTTCTTAATGTGTTTCTTAGAGATTTGATGGGTAAGTTGTGGTGGAGATAAGCTTATGCTAGTATAAGTATCTACTTCCAACCATTCTTATGATCCTTTATAAGGAATTAGAGGTCTAATGACTAGGGAAAAGACAGAAAACGTGAAAGTAACAATGCAAAGATTAATCATGGAGATGCAATAAAAGGAAGTTGTTTAAAATGAATCAAAGCATTTCTAAGATTGATTACTTTTCTACATAATGAATTAGAATGTGCTTTACATATGAAAGAAAAGGTTTAGAGAAGATTGGAAAATGAGGAAGCATATTGTAATCGAAGTTAGTGTTATATTAGTGAACAATTTCGATTTTGTATTAAAACCAGGAGGTTTAAGAAACAAAATCAAACAAGCATTGGAGTGGACTTGTAACTGGCATCAGACTTGTCTTTGCTAAGTACCCAAAAATTTTCAAAACAAAAATAGTGCCAACATGAGCCCTGGACATGTTTTTTTTAATATTTATATTAAACTTTAAATTTATATTTAGATAAGGATTAATTTTTCAAAGTTATTTGATTATTTCCTACTTAGATTATGATATGAATATTCTTTTCTATTAAGGACTCTAGTTCGGATATTTTATGCCTATAAAAGGAAGCTACTTGTTTAATTTAGAAAGAATCAAAATACAAATTAAATTGAAAGTTTTTTCAATTTGTAAAAATTTCCTCTTTGCAAGAATTTAATATTATCTATCAAAGCAACTTATGATGATGAAAATTCTTATATCTTTGGCTATAATCAAGAGGTTTGGTTAAGGTCAAGTTTTTTTACTTGATTTGACGATGATCTTAGGATTCTAATTCCTTGTTATTTGGGTTTTAGGTAGTTTCCAACCTAAGGTTTACACTATTTGGTATCAAAGTTTTGTTTCTTAAGGTAAAGTGCTATCTATATTTCAAGACTTTGTTTTCTTCTTTCTTCTTATTTGTGACTTTTTTGTTCATTGTCCATGACACCAATTCTTTCTTTCTTCATTTCTCTTTAATTCAACATCTACTTTATGCATTCTTCTTTAATCAAAGATATCCCATTTAATTTTCTATTATATTTTTGAGTTAGTTTGCATCATGCATACATAAAAAAAGAGAAATGAGAAAAAGAAAAAAGACAAAAAATAAAGTGTGCATCAAAACCTAATGATAAGAGAATATACAACCTATTTATAAAGTTTTTGATTATATTATAGAGTGTTATAGTCCTTTTCCTAGTTTAAAAAGATTCCTAGTTTTGTTACCTTGTTAATTTTTTCTTTCTTATTTCTTTCTTTTTGATTTTGATATCCTATTCGTAGTTTCATTTTATTGTTGTTTCCTTCTTCTTAATCCTTATTTTTCATCTAAAACAAATTGGCCATTTTTACTTGTTGGTTTTTGGTAGAACCATTGATAGAGTTCTTCTTAAAAGGTTTGTATGGGAAAGGTGAGTGGTAAAAAGAAAGAGTGGTAAGAATATCATCAAGAAAAGCCAAAAATGAGAAAATAAAAGTAATTTAATAACCTAAAATTTGAGTATAAACACGTAAGAAATTATGTGAGGAAAAAAAATATTTATTGCCAAAGTTTTCTTAGCAGATTTAAACATAAGTAGTGGCAAAGATAATGTAAATTGATCCAATTCAAGGTTCTCAACATGAGGTTACTTATTACAGTCTTTATCTAGAGCTAAATTTTCTAGGAAACCAATGTTTAAGGACTAGTTCCAAAAAGGCCAAGGCTTGTTATTTTTGTTTTTTCCTTCCATTTTTATTGTGATTTTTATATTAAAAAACAACCCATTAAAATATGTTTATCTGGGTATTGCTGCCATTTATTTTTTAAAATAAGACCATAATAGTTTTACAAAAACGTAAATAAGATGTTTTTCTATGTTTTTGTAATATTTTTTTTTGTCATAAAACAACTACACATCATGTTTCTTTTTCTGTCTTATCATTTTATTTTCTTTTATAACTATTTTGTTTTCATCCTAACTCCTCTCTTCTCTCTCTTTCACTTCTTTTTTCTTGTGATTTTTTGCCTCTAAATAGTGTAAGATATTTTTATGAGTTCTTTTTATTCTTCTCAAAATCTTATTGAAAATTTTGTTAATTTTTCTTCCCCCTTCTCTGTTAGTGCAGGAAGTGAAATTAATCTTGGTCTTTTCATCAGGTGAGTTTTCATTGATTTGGAAATTTTCTGATTCTATTGAAAAATTGATTTCATTGCATCGTGTTATTAGGATAAAATTTATTTTTAAAAGGGAAAGACCCCAAAATTTTCTTATTTTCATTTACATGTTTCTTGGTTTTTATTATATTTTATTTTAGTTTATGAATTTACATTTGGGTTTTATTTTTATAGATTTAATTAAATTATTGAGTTTCTTTAATGATTAAGATTACGTAAGAACTGATTAAATCGAACCCAAACATAAGAGTATAATAAATAGGCATACTAGTCCAAAATGTTGTTGAAATTGAATACTATTTAGTACTTTTGGAAAAAAAGGAAATATGAAAATGACGAATTGGAGAACGGGGCATTTCAATTACTATTTAGTGTTTTAATTATAATTTTTTGACACAAATATTAGACTAAGGTGATTCAAAAAGTTATAAAAAGTTAAAAGGAATATCAACATTTCATAAGAATATATTAGGAGCTAATATCAACTCAATAGAATTTTATTTAAAGAAATATAACAGTTTATTTTGTTGTCACCATTGAACATTATTCAATCTCTTGATTATAACATTTGAAAGGAATGTTGGATTTATGTGATTCAAGAGGATATAAAATCCTAAGAGAATTTTGTATAACTTTTAATAAGATATCTACAAATGATATTAGATGTCATGATATCTACCATTAGCTAACCAATGGTGGTGTGAATTCTAGTAAAGTATTGATTGGCTAGCCGAATAAAATGATAGGCTAGTCGAACCTCTAAAAAAATTCATATTTTATAAATACTTAATCCATTCAAAAATCAACATTTTTCAAATAAAATGCTTTAAAAAAACCTAAAGGAGAGGCATAAAGAGATAAAAGGGACCACTTTTAAGGGAGCTACAATATTACAAAGGGATTTTCCCTAACTTTTACGTATTTTGGGGAAGTGCCTAGGTAGATGCTTTTCTTTTGAAGGAGATTTTAATTACCTTTTATATGTTAATATTATATGCCAATTAGTATTTTTTTGTTAACTCTTTGATTGATTACATATTTTACGTTTATTTAAGACTTAATCATTTATATATACTAATTTTGTTATTTCGTGTAAATTGGTTGAATACCTTAATTTTGGAGAAATAATTACGTTTTCGTCAAATTGAAAAATTTTGAAGGTTAAATACGTATGAGTTATGTGAAATTTTCATGATTTTCGGCTATATAGAATTAAATAGCATGTTACTTATAATTTAGGTTGTCAGTAGCACTTATAACTAATTTCAAGTTATATTGTGGATAGGTTGTTATAGTTGGATGGCTCATATTCAGGTTAAGTGTTGAATGCATGTATATGGTTGTTTATATGGTTTGAGGCCCTAAAAGGGTGATGATTATGCATGTATGTGAGGTAAGGTAATGATTACAATTTGCTAGAGCTTATTAAATGGTGTAAGAATAGGGTGTATACCTTATCATTATCAGGAGCATATTAATTTTGGTCAATTAGGGTGTATACAAATATGTTGGATAGGGTGAATTAGTTGGCACTATAATAGTTAATTTAACATTTAACTACTTTAAGTGCCTTATTTGGAGCTAGATTCGTGTGTGTATAGGTTTGTTGGTAGGAACGATTTAGCCCAATCCTACCTTAGGTATATACAAAGAATCATTTAGTTAGCAACAACATTATATGTTATATTTTTTGTTAATTTGATATGATGTGCTAGTAAAACTTCTTTCCTTGACAAGTAGTTTGAAGAAGTTGGTATTGCCAATAATGATGTAGTTCCTTACATATAGATGGAGATATTTTGTCTTATTTATTTATTTTAACTTTTCTTATTAGATAATATATTAACGTACTTTGTTTAATTTCAAGTGAGGAGATGATAAAGGAGGAGCTTGGAGATATAATAGGGAATTAAACTATGTGGTCTGCTTTAGATGGTCTTGATGTTATAGATAGATAGTTCCTTTATTCTAACAGACTTTATAGGATAATTTTTGTTAATATATGCTTTAGTATTGACTTATAAATGATTTATTTGTTTCTTTTTGAAGGAGATAATTGATGAGAAATTTGATGCATTGCATTATTTTTTTTAATGATAATAGGTGTCTAGCCTTAACTTAATTGTGGGTTTGGAAATATAGGTTGTTTTACTAAGTGATGATTTATTAGGGTTTCAGTAGGTGAAATTGGGTTTAGGACATGACAACTTACTCAATTTCATGTTCTGTTACTCATTTTCATATCTAAACCAACTACACTTTTCCATTTTGCTCATACATTTTGTTTATCTATTTAATTTCATTTTTCCATGACAAAATTATCTTTAAAAGGTCAATAATATATGAGTAATGGATTCACCAAAAAGGAAATAGGCTAGTAAACTAATATTGGTGTAATACTTGATCAGAATTTAGATGTTCTAGATGAGTCCTTTGGATGTATGATCAAGATTAAGGCATGTAATGACTTTTATTACTATGAAATTATTGTTTATGCTCAATTAAAATTTGGTACTCGTAGATAATTACTTGTTTGTTCTTTATAGTGGGATGAGAATTTCATTTTATATTCATTGTTTCTTTAATTGTGGTAAAGATACTATAATTTTTTTATTGGCACCATCTACTTGGGAAAATGAAGTCATACCTTCTTACTTAGTATTTCCTTTTCGAATATGTTGATGTATGTTTTTTGACGAAGTTTAGTATTTCTTTTTCCAATTTGTTGATTTTTTTTTGATGAAATTAACGTTTTGCATTTACAATTTAAACATTTTTATGATTGTGCAGGTCATAATACCTAGTGCTTCATCTCACCTTTCATCCCATTTATCTTTTTCATACATGATACATTGTCCCATTAGTTGCATGCTTTGCCTATAACTATTGACTTTTTTTAAAGAATGAAAATAATATATTAAGCCATAAAATGAAAACGTAAAATAATAGAGCTATTGACTTTCCCAATTAAACTCTTTGTGCTTCTATTTTTTAAGCTCAATTCTCAATTTATTGTGTTTTTCCTATATTGTTGTGAATCTAAAAATGTCTCTTATAATGAGACTAGTTTTTAGCCAAAAGAGAAGAGACTATTGTTTAAATGTAAAGAAAAGAAAATGATAAATTATTACATATAATAGTTGTAAAAGACATGTCAAAGGATGAAATTATTGGAGTGTCATGCCCTGAATTTTCATTTAGTTTTTATCAATTACTATTTAGTCCCGCTAATTTATATCTTACCCATATAGTGTGCTTTTTTTGAATTATTTTTATTTTTGAGTTTGAATTTTTAAGAGTTTGTATTTTGGTGTTTAAAAGAGGAAAATTTGATTTTTGTTAGAATTAGTTTAATAAGGAGAGATTTTAATAATAATTTATAGAAATTGGAAACAAACATGGTTTCCTAAAATTTTAAGAGAAATAATTAAGAATAATTGATGTTAGTAAATAAATTGAAGGAAAATGTGTTAGAGATGAGCTAAATTGCATTTATTAGAGAAAATTATTTTGAGTTCATTAGTATGCTAATTAGGTGTTAAAATAAGTGATATATATTGAAATAAAAAATAAATAGTGGATGGATAAATAAGGATATAGAGTGAAATAAGTGGAAGAAGGCTCATTAAGGGTATAACTGGAATTTCACATTATGGAGCATGGATGGAATTTTTTTAAAAGTATGTTATTAAGGTTTTATAGGATTTGGGATAGAAGGGGACGACACTCTTAGAGGAGGAGAAGAAGAAAGAATGAAGGATAAAAAAGAAGTTTAGAGGAAGAAAATGACTTGATTTCCAACAATATATGAGTGGCATTGCATCCCTTCCTAAACCCCTCTTGAAACAATTTTTTTTGTGATTATTTTGATAAATTTTTTATGGGAATACTGATGTTTCATGGCTGTTTATTTGTGTTCTAATTGGTTATAAAAGGGTTTGAGGAAACATGATTTAGTTTGTGAGATATAGGTTAATAAGTGTAGCTATTCTATTTTGGACATAAATGAATGAGCTATATATCTCTAATTATTTTAGGGTCAAGAGTTCTGAATCTAATAAAGTGTAAAATGTAAGAGTTTTAGATATACATATCTAGTTTATTTCCATAAAAATAAAAGTGTCTAAATTTTACATGTTGAGAGATATGGATAAGTTTCCAAAACTAGTTTATCTGGCAGGAACGAAGTTGAGTCCTAGGATTGTATTCATGATTTAGGTTCCAAGAGAACCGATTTAGAAGTTAGTTAGAATGTGAAGGTTATTGACTTAGACTTTGGGTAATAATTTGTAAATTGGTGTGGATAACTTCGTAATGGTTTGGGAGTTACAACTTATTTATTTGGGAGTTACAACTAATTTACCGTAGAATTGTTTTGTCTATTATAGTATTATATGTGTTATGTTATTAGGAGCTAGTTTTAGGTACTGTTGGAATTGAATTTAGGAAGATGTTTAACATGAAAATTGTATATATATATATATATATATATAATACAAGTGTGTGGGTGGGTGTGTGCATTTGAACATGTGTGTGTATGGGTGTGGGTTTGAGAGTCTGTGCCTTTGTGAATAATAAGTGTGAAAAATTTTATGGTTTAAATCTAAATGTTTTTCAAGTTAAGCTTATTGATTGTTTGTTGCTCTATAAATAAATTTTGTGATTATGGTGAGTCATTATGAATGTCCCATAAAAAGTTAGTTTATAATTGAGAGAGTTACTTAAAATGCATGGCATAGTAAATATGTAAATACTCATAAGAAATTTGTTAAGTTATCAATGCTTTTATGTATGAATATTGTCTTAATTATTAGGTTGTGTTGAAATTTTATAACAAATGCCTTAAAATTTTTGCTAGAGTGGAAATTGATTGGTTTTTTGAAAATGTGTAGTAAAGTCAAGTGCCCTCTATGAAAATTTGACAATAAATGGATTGATTAAATAAAATGAATGAAAGACCTAAGTGAGGTGACTTAGGCAAATTTCTTTAAACAAAGACATAAGCGAGGTGGCTTAGGCAAAAGACATAAGTGAGGTGACTTAGAAAAAATTTCTTAAACAAAGACCTAAGTGAGGTAACTTAGCAAAATTTACTTGAACAACGATCTAAGTGAGGTGGCTTAGGAGAAAATATTGAAGTGAGGTGACTTACGTAACAAAATAAGGATCCTTGGCTCAAAGAGTTAAAGAAAATGAATAAAAACTTGATGAAGGGAATGTTTAATGAAATTGAGCTACATGGGTACTTCATGCTGGATAAGGTGTTGCTTGTTTAAGGACATGATATACTATTAAGTGGGTGATGATTGTGGTGATTGATGAACTTGTGCTTTAAAGACTATGAAGATGCTTGATTCAGGAATAAATGTATTGTTTAAACCTTAATGTGAAATGTGAGAATCGACCTTATGCATTAATATGGTTGATGCTTGTGTTAGAGTCTTATTGATATATCAGTAGGTATGGTTGTGTGCGAACATAGGTAGTGAACTTACTACTTGTTTTTATAAACCAAAATGGTTTTTGAAATAAAAATAAAATTTTTAATGGATGATGACTCTTGGTAAAAATATTTTAAAAACTAAGTGTAATACTCATGTTTTCATTAAAGGTTTTGAGTCAACTAGCCAGCAACAGCAACAATGAACATGAGTAAGGTCTTAACAAGGTCAGCCAAAGTTATCTAATTGATCTCATTTTTTTCTCATGTATTTGGAACATTATGTCTTTGGACATTAATATAGACATTGGGGGCATTATAGTGGCAGTGAACTCATAAACTAATATTATTATTATATTGTTAATAAGTAGGATTTGAACTTATGTAGTGAATAATGATGAGATTACACTTGGATTATTAAAATGAATGAATGAATGCATTATGCCTATTTGACCTAAAATATCTTATTAATTAAATAGTGAACAAATTGATATAATGTATAAATAGACTAAGTCATGTACGTTCGTAGGGTTATCTTAACACCCCAGTGTCAAGTTAATACTACGCGATCCACCCCAGGCCTTGTTAATGTTGGGGTGTGACAGGCTGGTATCAGAACCTAGGTTAGAATGATGTGTTTATAAAATGGCTTCAAAGTGCCATAGTTGACCATACAAGATAAGCGAGAGTAATCTAATTAAAAGAGTTAGGTAGGAAAGAATAGGAGTGTTAAGGATATGACAATTAATTGGGGAATTATTTTTATTTTTATACTAAACTATTCAGCATATAATCTTGAGTATAGAAATTTGGCATAACAAATGTTACACCAAATATTGAATTATATGTGTGAATATTACAAATATTTACTTAAAGAAGATGCCCTAGTTAAAGGAAGACAAAAAATTAGGGTATTAGATAAATATGTGGTGGTGGATGTGTTTGGAATAAGTTGGAGTTTAAATTAATTGATTTCAATATTATTTGCTTAATGAATGATAAAGGTCACAATGATGTGTAATGAGAATGTGAGTTGTGACATTACATTTAAAATGTGATATTTGCATCAAGATTATAGAAAGTAGTTGAGGTATAGATTAGTTTAAATGTTAGTTGGTTATGTTATTAGTTTAAATGTTAGTTGGTTCTGTTAATCAAAAAGCTCCAAGTTATGTTATTAATGTTTATTGTTTGATGTTGATTTTGGATATTAAGGATACATTGGAAAGATGCAAGTGGTTAATAAAGGCTAACTGGAATAAGGAGAAGTTAGGGAAGATCAATTAACATGAAGTGATATTGTGATAGGTCGTGAAGATAAGAAGAGAAGATGATTGGTTATAAGGAAGAAAAAAGTTTCAGGAAAAAAATGACATTGGCAATGAATTTTATGGCACAGTTAAAGGAAGAATGCAATTTAAATTGCAATTGGTAAATAAAATCTAAGTGTGGATAATGGAAATGATAAGGTATAATGGAAGTATGATTGGGTGAAACTTAGAGGTATGAATCAAAAGTATTAGGGTCAAATTGTGGTGGCGAATTAGGATTAATTACGATGAATGTTGGTCATCCTTAAATCGATATTTAGTAGATGTTAACAAGGATACTCAAAATGTAGCACCCCACTCCCGCGCGACCCGAACCCGACATCGATGGTGATATCCGAGTCCGTGCCCCACGAGGGTAGCGTGCTAAAGCACTCACTTAGTCAGAAATCGGTATACTTTTTTTGGGAAACACAAAACAGTATATGCGGAAATCGATAATCAAATAGGGCATAAGCCCTTTCCATTCATACAAT
>JANIJF010000008.1:40077751-40088443 GCA_024520955.1 Erythroxylum bequaertii
TATCGATAAATTAATAAAATATTCATTTATCGATAAATTAATAACTCCGTATAAGATAATAATTTTTCAAGTCCCAAAAATATTCATTTATTGAGGTTTTACTGTAGTTAGTAGCACCTAGAGTTCCTAGAATATTCGAAAGTAACTTTTGACAAGATTTAGTAGCATATTCTAATAAAAGATAACCACACCATCCTCACTCAGTAAAGAGGATATTCTATTTCTATTCCTTTTGGCCATAAGGGATAGATGAAGGTAATTGGAATTTGATTCTCCATCCTTAAGCCATAAAACTATGCATGTTTTTCATAATTAGGGAATTATGATCCTTTAGAGCTTTAATGTACTCATACGATGCTTCTTTCTCTAATAATTTTATTAAAGAGTCCTTTGGGGAAACATAAAAGTCGTCTTACCTCCTTAGAAGAATTTCCTTGGCTTTGGAGATGGCCTTTACTACATTATTAATAAGACCTTGCAGAGCTTCTCCAATTCCACTTTAATAGCTTTTGAGTTCTTAAAGAATGTAAATTAAGCGTATTCCTAAACCTCTAATCATAAACTTTTAGCTACACCAACTAAGAACCCCTCTTTATTGAATAGAAAGATGAAGAATAAAAAAGGGTATGTCTTCTAAAGGACTTAGTTAAACTTGAAATTTCAATTAGACAGTGATCAGAAAAAAGACTATTATTGAGTATTGCTCTATTATTTTGGAACTTCATTGGCCATTCATAATTCACAATGGCCCTAGCAATTTTTTTTCCTGATGAACCAAGTCCCATATTTTCTATTACTCTAAGTACAGAAGCATCCAACAAACTGAAGGTAAAGTGACCTTTAAGTTAGATAACAAGATTTAAATTCCTTACATGGCATGTTCTTGCATCATCGACCCTTAAATTCTAAAGCTAGTATGAAGCAATTAAAGTCTCCTAGGAGGATCTAGTGGTCCTTAATTGAGTTCTTTAGTGAAAAAAATTTCCCTTCATAATAAAGATCTTTAATATGCAAAGATAAAAGCATACATAAAGGAGATCCAATTTTTCTTAAATACCTAACAACTCAATCAATAAATTAAAGGATTACACTAAGGTAGAGTAACTTATAACTCTTACTGCCTGGGGATTTAAAACCTTTACAATTCTACCTATGCAATGCTTATCATGATTTGTAATTAGGTCCCATGTATTCTTAAAAAATCGTATTTTAACATAATTCAGGTTCCAATTTGGTTTCCCAAAGGTCAAATATCATTGGATTAAAAGTGTTGATATAATCAGTAACTATCAACTGCTTCTAAAGATTGTTTATCCCTTTTTGTTCCATACCATAATAGAAACCATTTAACAAAAGAGTGGGTTTTGCCCTTGGGCTTATGCCTAGATTTCCCCCTCTTAACAATTTTGAACCCCTCGTGAGGCTTATCTAGGGAGTAATGGTAGAGAGAAGGGACAATATTCTCCCTAAGATTAACTTTACCTTCCTTACCTAGACTCCTGTCTGCACTATCAATATATTTACATATGGTGGATCTCCTCTGGCTTATCAAGTTAGATTGGGGCTTCATCCTTTATCTCAGGTTATTTAATAATAGGTCCTAGAGCTAACTCTACCCTCTTAACTATTTAGGGCTTTGGGAGTTTTTAGCCTCCTTTTCCATTTCTAACCAAATAATCATCTCAACAACTTGAGTATTAGGATATGGTGAAAATCTTCAACCCTATTTACTCATCATAATCACCTTTTTTGAAATTTTTCCATGTAGATAGCCATTCCTTTCCTTAGTGCAGTAGAGAAGGACTCCATTAACAAGAAACCCTTATAGAATCCTTAAGTAATGTATCATTTTCATCTAATTTTAGTAGATGAATCACCTTAGGAAGATTTGTTTTCATGTCCACATTGATAAACAACAGTGTGTAGCCACCCTTTCTGCCTATAAAGCTAACTAAATAGCTTAAACCTTTGGTATACTAGTATTTAAGAGGAATTTGATGGAAGTTAACCTAAATCAAAACTTAAATGTGCTTTAAGTCTTTAATTTAATTATTGGTTTCCATATTTGAAAAAATATAGGAAGAGTGCTAAAGTTCTATAGACTTGATTTGATCACCTTCTGAGCTTTATCTTTAGTGGAGAACTTAAAGAGGAACTACTAGTCCTCATTGAGCAACAACTCCAGCAATCCTCTACATTTCCATTACTTGAAATCCCACATTTTTAAAACTAGGAAGACAAGTCTTTTTCTTAGGAATAAACCCATCATGGTTGACGATCAAAATCAAAACCCTTCTTTTAGCACCTCTATCTTAGGGAAGACAGTATGGACTCTATTCTTTGACACTAGAGGCAAATAATGTAAAGGATTTTAAGATTGTTTCCATAGAACAAATCTCTAGTTTATGGCAAGTTTGGAAGAAGGAGGAGCTAAAGTCTTATTAGGAGAGTGTAACTGGGCCTCAGAAATAGGTTGTGAGGAAGCTTGAAAGACCGAAAAAGGGGAGGGAGCTTTGAGGCTAAAGGGAGAAATGGGATTTTAGAGCTCTGTCCTAAGTCTGTAGATTGAATGCTTATAGTTAAAGAAGAAAGAAACAATATCCTTCAATAGACCGCTTGAAAAATAGTTATTACTATATGTGGTAACTTAATCGGCAGCAAGGACGAAATCACTATATTACCCCTAGAGTGAACCTTTAGAAGCACCCAAAAAGAAACTAAGTAGACCATACTGGTGATATAAAAGACCAATATTGGGAGGGAATATCAAAGAACAAGAATAGGGTGATGCAAGGAATGGAGGGAGAGAACTTCAAGGACACAAACAATGAGACCAAATGCACCAAAGTATTAAAGTATAAGAGATCCTAAGTAGAGAAAATTATTGAGAAAGTTGATTAGCTTCTCTAATTGAAGATATTTTTGCCTTTATATATGTATATATAAAAATGGTATTGACTACCCACAGACTTTATACAGAGAGATCTTGAAGCATTGAGGAAATAGAGGACCACCTACGACATGTTCTAAATTTTGTGAAGGTGGTAGTGTACTTACTTGGAACTTTTACAAATAAAATAAAAATGAATCTTTGATAAAGAAAAGTAATTACAAAATTATGTAATTTATGAGAAAATGATTATAAAAATCAAGATTAATAGAATATTATAAATTAAATATATTTTGAAAAAAGTTAGTATAATTTTCTTCAATCTAAGCATTTGATCTTGGTTAATATTTTGTGTATTGAAAAAGTATAAATACTAGAAAGATTTATAAAGAGAAGAAAATCAGTCATAAAGAGTTTGGTATAGTAATTTTGTGCATCAAAAGTTTAGCTAATAAGTATGGTAATAAAATCTTAAGAGTTTGGTATAGTAATTTTGTGTATCAGAAGTTTAGCTAATAAGTATTGTAATAACATCCTAACTTTTGAATATTTTGAAAACAGTGAAAATTCACATTCTAACTCTTGAATATTTTAAAAACACTAAAACTATCATTATCATCCTGTATAATATGAATAACACATTGTAATGTAGTTCATTTATTTTGCATAATTTATAATGTAGTGTGACATTTGCCCAGCCTATTGTTATCTCTAATTATATGATGAAAATTGAATTCTAAGAAAAATTAAGTATGAAAATGTTTAAAAACTGCTTTGACATTTATAATATTCAAGTAGTCATTATGTATTGCTAATCGCCAATTTTGTCTACGGATATAAATTGTTTAACTAAAGAATTAAAGATAAATTAAAAGGTTTTAATTTATCTAATCCTAAATACAATTTAACATTATAATATATATTTATTACCAATATATTTAATAACCTGATGGGTCACATACAAAGAAAGTTTTAAAAGAGAAAAAGGAAATTTTATCAAGTTAAAACTTGATTGTAAAGTTTCAAAAACTTTAGGATCAAATAACATATATATACAAATAAGGACTAATATTAAACATTAAATCTTATTTGGACTTAATAGATATTTAAATATAATTAATTTTTTTTAACTAAAGTTTCATTGCAATTAGAATTATATTTAATTAAATTATCAAAATGCCTAAACTTATTATAAATACGTATAGACTATATAAGAGCTAACACTTTTGCTTACCCTTATCTACACCACTTTTAAAATTCTTTTAACTCATTTTTATAGACACTATAAAAGGTCAAACTCTTGTAAGGCTAATTTGGTTGCAAGTAACCTATATTAGAGATCGATTTTATGAAAGAGTTGCAAAAAAGAAATCAAACATCTTAATGCGATATAGTTTAAGAATCATGCTTGATTTTATTTTTGCATTAATTAAATTATAAAATTAAAGTGATATTAGAATTCAAATAATTATTAAATTTTTTGTTTTTCTTCTAATATATACAAGATGAGATACTTGCCTAATTTTTAAAGAGTAATATTATAGTCATCATTAATTCTGTAACTATATGATTCCATATTTGATTACTAGTGGAATTAATTTTGAAATAGTTGTTAGCAAGAATTACAAATCACAAGCTACTTCATCAAATTTGATGTAATTGAATATTTGAAAAAAAACATTTAGTTGCCAATAACATTGAAAATGATAGGGTTTTAAAAACCCATTCAATAAACAAAAAATAAAAATCAACATTTTGGTGCTCCTTTTCCTAATGGTGGTAGCGTTAAATGAGACCCAAAAACGTTATCCTTTGAAAAAGAATAAATAAGAAACCCAAAAGGATTTAATTTATTCTTTAATGTGATCAGGTTCCAACGACATTAATAACTATGGTCTTGAACTTCTTTAAGAGGTTGTTTTCTAATGGATCTAGAGGAATCATAAATATTATGATTCTTATCCCCTTTGGATTAGTATGAAATTGTAGAATGTCATATGGATATTGGTGGTAGGTAGAACATGGAAAAAAAACATTATGGTTTCTGAACTATTCATTAGTGGGATGGTGCAACACAAAAAAGAAAAATTCTTATAGGTTGTGATGCTAATTAGCAATAGAATGGATCGATGGTGGTTGATATTGTGATTATTGATGGAGTGGCTCAAACTTGTGATGTTTGTCAATGATTATTGAAGTTCTGGGGCTATTCTTCTATAGTAGGAGTGTTAGTTTATGTCCTACAACCAATCAATTACTTATAGTTTAGTAACATAATTATTTAAAGGCATTTTTTATATTGTACATATTTAGATATATATGGTAAAGTCCATAGGATAAATATACATTGCCAACAAATTTATGATGAGATCATAATTATGAGATTTATATTGCATTTATGTATTATCCCTAAATTGTTTTTAATCATTATTCTATTAAAACTAGACATTAATAAAGCATAAAAAGAAGAGCACTTATTATGTTTCTTCATTATAAAGATAGTAGTCAATCTCATAGACTAAATTATAGAGATACCTAAATAAATGTATGGGTGCGTATTAGAGAACAAATTCACTAAATTAACCCCATATGACAATTCTATTTGAAACATTATTTGTATGCCTAAAAATTGTAATTGTGATGATTATATAAGTGATCCTTTGACTTGAGATCTTCAAAGTTATCTTACATAGGGATTGCTAAGTTTTGATACTACTTATAAACTATTCTAGTCAAGGATAGCTCAGTTAGTAGTGATTAGATATAACATGAACCATATGAAGATAGGTGAGTGATCTATATATGATCATCTTAAAGTGATTAGGGAGAATATTTCATTGTTCTAGATTAGTGCTAATTTGGAAATTCCTTGGCTAAGGTGGAATGACACTTTATAAAATAGTTTACAAATGTCATTACTTGAATTGATTGCTAATAGTGGAGACATAATATGATTGTACTTAGATGGAGTAGAGATTAATTTTATTCTCTATTTATAATCAAAATATTGTATAATGAAAGAATTGAATTATATAGAAAGTCATGTACAAAAAGGTTAGTCAAAACTAGTTTAACATTTCCAAATATTTTAGTGGTCATAATGCGTTGCTATACCCCAATCTTGATATATGGATATAAATTGTTTTATTAGAGAATTAAAGATAGAGTAAAAGGAGTCTAATTTATCTTATCTAAATATAATTTAGAGTAATAATTTATATCTATTGCCAACATATTTAGAAACCTAATGGGTTAAAGAGAGTAAAGATATTTTAATTAATTTGGACTTGATTACAAAATTTGAGAAACTTTATGATTAAATGTGAGATATTCAATAAATAAGGATCAATATGATATATAGGATCATATTTGGGCATAATCTAATTTCAATTAAATTACTAAAATATCCTAAACCTATTATAAATAAGCTTAGGCTCTAAGGGAACTAGCACTCCTTGTCTAGCCCTCACTATAATAGTTGTAGAGTTCTCTCAACATGTTATTTAGATACCATTTGAGGTTGGATACTTATGCAGTTATAGTGGTTGAGATAAGTCCATTTCGAAAACAATTTAAGGTAAATAATAAGAAAATGATTAAGCTTCGAAATAAGGTACAAATCACGATTCATACTTTATTATGATTTATATGTTAATTATCTTATAGAATTTAAGTGATCTTTCCTTTCGGGAATTCAAATAAAAATATAAGTTATTATTCTACTACTCAAGGTATCAAATCCTATCCTAGTTTTTCTATTAAATTTTTTTTATTGTTATGGATCATAATTTGAGTATTTAAATTAAAACCTTAATCGTTAAAAAATATATTTACTAGAAATTGGAATATTCAAATTAAAAATTTAGGAACCCTAAATTCAACTTGAAATTGAAGTGCCAACAAGATTAACAAGAATTGTTTAAATGTTAAACAATAATTATCATTAAATATGGAGAAAACCTATAATATTTGTAACAGCCCAAACCACTTGCCCATAGATATTGTCCGCTTTGGGTTACCCCTTCAGCCAAATCCCTTACGGTTTTGCTCTTCCCACCACTAGAAAAATGTGTCTTAGGGGAAGAGGTATCCATACCCTTATAAGGCATACTTTGTTCCCCTCTCTAACCGATGTGGGATCCATAGGGCCTAGCCTAGCTGGCACAACAGTTCGGGTACTGGCTCTGATACCATTTGTAACAGCCTAGACCACCCGCACATAAATATTGTCTGCTTTGGGTTGCCCCTCGAGCCAAACCCCCCACGGTTTTACTCTTCCCACCCTTGGGAAGACACGTCTAGGGGGAGAGGTATCTATACCCTTATAAGGCATACTTCGTTATCCTCTCCAACCGATGTGAGATCTTATCATCCACCCCCCTTGGGGCCCAACGTCCTACCCTGGTACTTCGAGTCGAGAATCGGTTCTGATACCACTTGTAACAGCCCAAACCACCCACCCACAGATATTGTTCACTTTGGGCTCCAAGCCCCTCACGGTTTTGCTCTTCCTATCCTTAGGAAAATGCGTCTTAGGTGAAGAGTTATCTATACTCTTATAAGGCATACTTCATTCTCTTCTCCACTTGATATGGGATCTCACTCTCTCCACCCCTGTTAGGGCCAACAACCCAAATGACATCATCTGTGGGAGGGTCATTTGGGCTGTTACAAATGATATCAGAGTTGGTACCCGAACTGTTTTGTCAACTAAGCTGGCCCTAAAGGGGTAGAGAGTGTGACATCCCACATCAGATGGAGAGGAGAACGAAGTACACCTTATAAGGGTATTGATGTTGGCCCCTTAAATTTTCTCATAACAAATAAGCATGATCGGATTAATTTTGGGGTATTGCTAGATTAATTTATGATGGAATTAATTAGCATACTAATGTGAGCAAGATAATATGATGTTGGTAAATGGAATTAAAGCTTAAGGCCGTAAGTTTGCATAATGGGTAAGATGGGAAGATCACTTAAGCTTAAAAACCTTAAAGCATTAAAAGATGGGCAAAATGGACATTGTGCAATCATTAAGAGTATCAAGGGGAGAAAGAAGACTTGTCTTGCATTTGGAAGAGAGAGAAAACGAAATTGAAGAAAGAAGGGAGAGAGTTTCGTGAGTTTGGAGAAAAGGAGAGTTATGCTAGGTTTTGATTTTTCTTAACCTTCAAAATGACAAAATCTTGTTTCTAGTTATTCATCAAATTTGTAGATCTAGAAGTCCTCTTCGAAACCGCCTAAAGAAAACCCTAATCCGATATCTCTAGTGAAATTTATGACATTTGTCCCTAGATAGGTACAAATTGATTGAGGACATGAGCATGGTTGATTCTTTTGGCCATAACTTTATAACCCGACCTTCAAATGAAGTGATTCTTGAAGCATTGTATTCCCAACACATTTTTCTACCTTTATACAAAAACTGGTCGCCATTGGTGTTGAATTCAAAAAGATTGATCAAAAGAAAGTGAGGGATCGATTGGAAGTGCATGACTTAGTTATGAGCATGCTTTGGCTTTTTAAGTATATCTTGAGCTATAAAGCTCCGATTGAGATGCTTCTTGTTTCAAAATAAACTAGAGACTAAGAGCTCTTTCGTTTTGTGGGCTCGCCTTTGTAACTTGAGATGTTATAAGAATGATGAGAAATCGATCATGGCTATGAGGGTACATTGGCATAACCCTACAAGAAAGCCCGCTCACGCTCTATAATTCTGGATAGTTGGGCTCCGAAAACGGGGTCCAACATCTAAGGGAACTCTCCAATACTTTTCCCCTTCCAATTCATATGATATAGAGATAGTGGCCTCGGAGATAGAAAAACTTCAAGGAGGAGCAAAGGCTTGGACCTTTATACTTGTAAGATTTTTCTGGGATAACTGGCCACCTTTTCTCACACTACAGAGATAAAGCTTAAGATTATGGAAAGGAAAAGGGCTTGAAGAAGTGTTATTAACTAAATATAATGTGGTTCTATTCAAATTTAACACTAAAAAAGTACCAAAGGAAGTTCTTGGAGTAAGCTCTTAGCACCTATAAAGCACTGATATTTTTCTCCAACCTTGAAAGTTAGGTATCTCTCTAAATAACATCAAACATGATAATGTTCCTATTTGGATCAAATTTCATGGATTCCCACTTAAGTCTAATCAACAAAAAGGTTGAGCTTTAATGCTAACTATATAGGGAGACATGTGTGCATAGATGAAAACTCTAAGGAAAAGAGTTGGATTTGTTAGAGTTTGCGTGAGTGTGAAACTAAGTAAAGAGCTATGTGAATTTGTACCAATCGTGTGGTTGGGAGATGGAAACACACTAGTGGAAGACTCTATCCTCAATATTATGTTAGATATTTTCTTTTCTTTATTTTAATCCTATCTCGAAATTACAATTACAAATATTTATTTATTTTTATTAATATCATTTTTTACATATTTCTCATAAATTAGGACAATAAAATGATTATTTAATTCGCATATAGATATAAAATTAAGAATAATACAAAGTAAATAATATATACATTTATAATAAATAAATTTAATTTTAAATGTTATCTTTACATATTTTAAAAGTTATTATAATAATTTTCATATGTATGCACTGAAAAGTATATTTATTGTCCATATAAAATATATAAATTTTAAAAAACATTTATAAAATGCGTTTAAATGATTTTAAGATAATATATTTAGTATGTAATATATAATTACTTTGTATAAATCTAATTACAAAAGAGATTAATACATTATTATTTGTATCTTTATTAAATAAATTATAAATAATTTTATCATATTTCTTTTTTTGTTAGGTAATAATTATTTTATATTGGAGAAATTTTTAATTTTTTTCAATTTAGTCCTAAAATATTTAACCAATATTTTAGTTACCGACACGAAAAGAGCTTTACAATTCTAATTGACATTTAACCAATAGTTTAGTTACCAACACTGAAAGAGCTTTACGAATTGACATTTAACCAATATTTTAGTTACCAAAACTGAAAGATCTTTACAATTCTAATTGACATTTAACCAATATTTTAGTTACCAACAGTGAAAGATCTTTAAAATTCTAATTGGCATTTAACCAATATTTTAGTTACCAAAAAGAGCTTATACTAACCAGTACCAAAATCGGCACAAAACTTTCTTATTTGGTACCAATTTTTCGTCGGTATGGACGAGATTGGCTAGTACAATATGGTATTGATATTTTTGTTTGAAATAGAAACTTATTAATTCACGAACCCTAATTAAAATTAATATTTTATTATCGAAATTCATAATGAATTCTACAAATTTACAGAATTGGTCTAGTGTTTCAAATAATGGGTAAAACCAACTATCACAAATGTGGCGTATTTAATGCAAAGTGAGATGACTTACTAAAGAACACTATTCACATATTTGTTGGAACAAAGAAAAAAGCATTTTTAAGAAATGTTCACAAATAATAATATACTAAGCTGCCTAAAATTAACCTCTTTATTACTATAACTCATCTTCATTTTGATCTTTATTCCTCTCATCAGATGCAAGCCTACACGTCAACGCTACTGAACAATGTCAGGCACGTTAGAGCCAAAAACCTGCAATTGTCTGTCTTCAATGACGGACATCCATGTGATGTTAAGTCTTAGTGTGTGTTGATTCCTAATAAATAACAAATACTCTTTCTCGTAAACCTCTCTGTTTTCTTTATTTGCTCTTGTTGTTTACAACATAATACAAACCTATTTATAAGCTACTTTTGACTCTTGAAATTCATACAACATTTAAAACCAGGAAAACTAAACAACTC
>JANIJF010000008.1:40276945-40287907 GCA_024520955.1 Erythroxylum bequaertii
CAATTTAATCAAACTTGAATTAATACTAACCTTAGCATAATTCAAATCCAAATACCGATCTAATAAGATTTCAAAAATTCCAAAACATGCCTCAAAAATAAAATAACAGGGTTGGGATCCAACAATGACGTTTTACACCATACCGACGGATTTTTTCTGTCGGCGAAAAATATTTCCCCGACAACTTCACCGACCGAATTTGGATTCCGTCCCTATTTACAGACAGAATTATATGCATCGACATATTTCCATCGCACCAATTTTCCGCAAAACTTTCCCTCAAAATTTAGCAACGGATGTTTTTTCCATCGCAATTTTCATGTTATATTCCGAAGGAATACCGAGTCCCCTCCCAATTCACATACGACTGTTGTTCCGTCGGTATAATACCGTCGCTATTTAATAATTTTCTTGTAGTGAACCTCGTATGGATGAAATAGGCCAACTCTCGAGCCTCTTCTATTTTATAGTTGGTAATAAGAGAAAGATTGATCACAACATACAGGTTAAGAAGTTTTCTAAATCTCCCTACTAACTTATGTTGTTTGTTACGAAGAACCTGAGTCAACTGCTCATCTTTTCTTTAAGTGTAGGTTTTTTTTCCCTACAATTAGGACCAAATTCTACTATGTTGTAATATGTCTTCTCCAGCCTCTAGCTTACAAGATTTGATTAATTGGCTTTCTCAAAATCATAATGTGAGGAAAGGTGACTCGTTGGTGCTTAAGGTTGCTCTTGGAAACTAAGTATATGCCATATAGAAAGAAAGAAATTAGACGACATTCAAGAGATAAGTAGTCTAGAAAAGTAGCCTTTTGCAAAACTTGATGAAAATAACAAGGATGCAAATAGTGGCTCATCAAATCTATCGAAAATTTAGTGGATCTTTGGTAATCAGGTGGTGTTTTCTTGTTAATTTTTAGGGCGCTATATTTTGATCCCAAGGCATGTTTTGGGAGCTATCTCTTAGAGGATAGTAACTTAACAACTAAAAATGTTTAGTGAAATGAATTCCCTTATATATAGGTTTTGTATGAAAGATATCTTTCTATAAGTGTCCTATGCAGCTGATTATCTTAGCCATTTAGTTTATTCATAAGTGAAGATAGCTTTTACATTGTATTCCTAAGATGTCTAATTAATTAACAACGTATGTACTACTCATCCCTTTAATAGGTTCTTCAATGAGATTCTTTAATTTCTCACAAAAAATAAAATGATTTCTATATTAAGTCACTTGTACTTCAATTAATTTGTATATTAGGAAAATTAAAGTATAAAATTTTTCATTTAAGCTTTTTTACTCACTTTGTAAAATATTAAGACGTGTTATAGTGCTAGTAATATTAGTTATATCTCATTTCCAATTTTATCTATTTAAAAATATTGAGGATAAATAGTTGAATGGCATTAAATATAAAAGATATTCAAATTTATTTATATTTGAACTAACTATATTTATAAAATAATATATTTTAACTTATTAAATAAATTTAATGAATATATTTTATAATTTAGTAAATATAGTTACTAAATTAGTTATAGTCTTATATTGATATTAGACTAATATTAGTTATCAATTAATTAATATATTTCATATAGTTCTATTATTATTCATTTATAGAGATTTTACTATATTAGTCTAATATCAATATGGTTTTATTTTTTGACTTAACTATAGACAAAACATATTTATACAACCTCAATAATGTTACGATAGTTAATTCCTAAGATGGCAGTAATTGGAACTTGTAAATTACATTAACCCTCTTAAATGAGTCTAAAAGAAAAGGTTGTTTGCAAATACTTAATATAATAAATATTTGATTTTTAAGAACTATATTTTTTTGTTATAAAATTCTAATTTAGAAATGCATCAAATTAACTAAGAGCTTAATGTCTAGATTTAAATTATATGAAAATACTTAACATTATAAATTTTAAGTATTAATGGGTGTCCCATACACTATAACATAACTTCCACTATATTACCAAATTCAATTATAAGGCAACAATACTATAAAAATACAATTACTTAACTATTTAGATGTATTCAATTCACAAGACTTGTGTTATTAATTTTATATTGGAAATTAGGATAACAAGAAAAGTAAATTATTCTTTAATGATAATTATTTTGGTTGACAACTATTACCAAAATTTTAAATTTGAGAGTACTATTTTATTAAGAATAAAACACATATCGTAACTACTTTAAGTTTTAATTTATTTAGTGTTAATAATAAATAAAATAAAAATTGATCTTCATACAAATACAAAGTTTAAGAAAGACAAAATAAAAGATTAAGAAATTTACTAGGTTAAATTTGTAGGACCCAGGATTAATAAGCTATCACATCGACCTCTTATTTTTAAAAACTATCAAATACCACCCCTATATTTTAGTTAATATATCGTTTGTTTCCCAAATGGTCAAGTTACCGTTAAGAACCTTAATTATCCTTGCAAAAATGATGCCATTTGTAATTTTGGCAGTCTACATGGCAAGAATGTGCCAAGTAGTAAATAATGTTGTATAGATGGGCTTTATACAACATCATTTATCACATTCCATAAGACATTGTGTGAAGTATAATAGAAAAGAATATAATTAATCTCCCAAATAGAACAAGATCTAGGTTAATTTTGTTTAGAAAATTTCTTTCAATTGGGAAGTAATTAAGGCAAGTAATAAAGAGGCCTTGTTGTCATCAATTGAAGTAGTGGGCAGATGAAGAAAGTGTTGAAAAACTTCCTATAGCAGTGATCATTCCTTCTCAAACAAGTTCATTATTGATATATAGGTTCTCAATTTAGGTTCTATGCATGTGTAGAAGTTTAGGAGCTGAATTGCTGAATGTGTGGGGTTAGGATGAAGGTTTTGGGTGAATAATGGAATTTGCATTAGGTAAAATTGGTTATTTTTGTATTGATTTTTTATTATTTATAATATTTTGGAGCTATAATAATAAGTGTTTAGTATTGGTTCAATTGTAGATAAGGAGATTTAGGTTCCACCATTGAGTAATGGTCTATTATGAATCCTATAGGTGGACTTGACAAATTACAAAATAGCATGTTAAGAATAACATCTTAATTTTTTTTGGATAAGTCAGAGTTATGTAACACACGACATCCTCTTTTAAAATATGTTATATTTATATGCTCAACAACACAATTATGTTAAGAGTTCTTACAATTGTATTGCGTTTAGTGTCTTATTATGATTTATAGATAATTCATTGAATTCTCCTCTGTAATTTGCTGATGCTCTTATTTTTTTCCTATCTAGTTTTCAGTTAGAGCCTTTCATTGTTTAAATTTGTCAAAAACATCAATTTTATTTTAGAAAAAAGTTATTTTTTACATTCCTGGAGTACTCATCACTAAATCTAACCATATACTAATCTCCACCTTTTAAAACAACTTGATTATTGATATTTAGAGAGCATCATATAGTTTAGAGCTTATCCATATGCTTTTATATTAGTTATTTCATTTATTATATAAGGTATCATATCTGTTTATCTGAAAAAGTAAGTTTAATGGTTATTCATGGTTATGTAAGTTCAGAATGGACAATATTTCAAGATCATAGGCTTAAATATTTATAGACCATGTATAGTGTCTTAAAGATTATTGTAATTAATTCTTACATGTATTCTGATTGAAAGGGATAGTTAGTAGGCAAAATCCTTTTTATTTTGGATCATATTGATCGTTTTTTCCATAATATTGGCATTATTGTAAACAAGGCCCATATATGTGTTATCAACTTAGGATATTATGTCAAATTGGCATTGTTGTCAAGTGTCCATTAAGATGCATATTGAAAATTAAAGAACCATATAAAAACCTAATCAATCAAAGTTGCAACCTTTAAGTGAGAATGTTGATCTAAGTTCAAAATCAAGTTTTTCAGCAAAAAAACAAAAAAACAAGAATATCATTAAGAGTATCATAACTACCAATGATTAGTCTAGCTTATGATCACAAGCCATTATATACTTGTACTCTTTATTATTCTATATAATAGTTATGGCTAAATATAATGTAATGAAGAGACTATATTACCTCATAATGGCACTAAACGAGTTTTATTACTATATTCGTGTGACTATTAAAGGAACTTATGCAACATTTGTATAATTACATTAAGTCAGTAGTATATTGAATCTGGTTATATTTGGTACTATAATTACTTATTTTATATCTGATGTTGTAGGTTTTGTTTGAGGAATGGCAAGTACTTCAGACCCCAAAATTAAGT
This sequence comes from Erythroxylum bequaertii, assembly GCA_024520955.1. Lineage (NCBI taxonomy): Eukaryota > Viridiplantae > Streptophyta > Magnoliopsida > Malpighiales > Erythroxylaceae > Erythroxylum > Erythroxylum bequaertii. The sequence continues at coordinate 40,281,216 of JANIJF010000008.1, forward strand.
TTAAGTGCTTCTATGGTGGATGTTTCAAATTTAAACCAAAATTGGTATATAAAGGTGGAGAGAAAGATTGTATTGATTATAAGGTAGAATTTATTACATTGGTTGAATTTAAGTGTTACGATTATGAGATAGAATGTATTACATTGGTTGAATTTAATTGTTCTTATTATAAGGTAGATTGTATTACATTGGTTGAATTTAATTGTTTTTATTATAAGATAGATTATATTACATTGGCTGATTTTAACTTAATGCTAAAAGGTTATAGATGGAGAAGCTTAGGATTTTATTTATAAATTATCATATGAGTCCTTTAAAGATGGTTTGAGGCCACTATAGAATGAAAATCATGTAAGGAGCTTGATAATTGCAATTAAGTGAGAAAAATGAAGACAACATAGGTGTTTATGGATAGGGAGAAGTATCCCAAATTATGAAAACTTACAAACCTTGAGGTTGATATTCCAATTAAGGTAATTGGGGATGATGATAAGGAGGTAGTTTTAACTGAATCCATAAATGCACCAATTCTAACACGTACAGATATGTTGATTCCAACAGCTATAAATTTATCATGAAATTCACCCATTCTAGCAACATCTGAAGTTCAACATGATGAATCAAATGATTAAGATTACCTATTATAAAATGAAAGCCAATCAATAGATATCAATCATTTATGATATTCAAATGAAAATATTTCTATTGATATTTATGGATATGCTATAGAAGAAGAGTTTACTAATATAATTAAGTGTCGTGTCGGTGTTAAAATATTGAAGACATTATAAAACTCTCATTTATGTGAGAGATCATTTGATAGTACAAAAGTTGATTACTAGTGGATTACTTGTAGGTATTTATCATACTTTAGAGACTATATTTGGGTTTAAGGGGGTTGTTTTAAGAGATTACCAGCAAGAGATTATAAACGTCAAATTGTATAAAGCTAAGACGTATGCCTTGTATTTGTTGGGTGGAGATGAAAGGGCATAACATGACAAGTTGAGAGGGTACTTCTTGGCAGTGATGGAATGCAATAGGGGTAATTAGCTATACATCAGATCTCTTAAAGGTATGTTTATCTTATGCTACATATGTGTTGAACCAGTAAAATCCAGGTTTGTTAATGCTTGAATATCAATAATATGCATGTATGGCTATCATTTAAAGATAAGTTATGGTGGGAAACTATTGACAGCCATTGGATGGGATCTAAATGATAATATATTTCTATTAGCTTGGGTTGTTGCAAGAGCAAGAATAAGGAGACTTTGAAATGGCTATTGGGAAGCCTACTTAATGATATTAGCAATGATCGATTATAAGTGTTCTAGGTGATAAACAGAAGGTAACATAATGAAATATTCTTAGTGTAAACTTCATATTTCCCCTAATTTCTTATTGATCATATCTTTATCATGTGATGCAAGGTCTATAAGAACTATTTGTGCATAAGTACGCACATTTTGACCATCACTATTCCTTTAGGCATTTGTGGGCCAATTTACAAAGCAAATACAAATTGCCAGCCATCTATAAGGACCATATGTAGACTATTACGTTATATTGTATACAATAAGGTTATAAGTGACAAATAAGTAAGACAGTGAGCATGAACAAGGATGCATATGATTGGTTAGAAATAATTTCTAATAAGAGATGGTGTACGCATGCATTTGACAAACAATGTAAAAGTGATTTGTTGTCAAATAACACAATAGAGTGTTTTAATGAATATTTGATAAATGTACAGGATAAATCGATATTGACTTGCTTAGAAGTGATGTGAATAGCTACGATGAAAATATTTCATAAAAAAGCAAAGAATGACTAAAAAAAAGCTAGATATGTCTTAACATAGTTTCAAAGTTACAGAAAAATAAAAAGGAGGCTATACCTTATTTGACCCATTTTGCCAATATTAACATCAATTGTATTAACACTTATTTATATAAATGTCACTATAAATTAACTCATTTATAAGAGGTGATGAAAAATTTAAAATTGAGCATTATATGCATGACCATCATATTGTCAACCTTTGAACAAAGAAATGCATATGTTGGGACCTCATTATAGTCGTGCCTTGTCACTGATTAGTTTGGAAAGAGGAGATCCTGAGGATTATGTGCACCAGTTCACCAATAAGGGGTATATGAGGTGTTATCAGAATAACATAAATTCAATACCAGGTGAATAGTTATGGTTAATACTTGGAGATAAACATGGACAAACTTTCAATCCTCCCTTATATAAGAAAAGAGTTGGAATGCCAAAGAAGAAAAGAATAATGGAAGTTGGTATAGACAAGAAGGGCAAGACTATTTCAATAAGGACTAATGTAACTTGTAAGAAATGTAAAAAAGTTAGACATAATTCCAAAACCTATAAGATGCCAACACCTAGGTCAGTTTCTATGCGTGAAATGATAATAAGTTATTTATTTCATATTGAATAAAGAATGTTTATGATAATAAAAATTGACATTATTTATCCAATGTAGGGTTAAGTGCAGATGCCTTCTCAAGAAAGCATTATAGTAGATGCTTCACAAAGAAAGGGATAGGACATGTCCAAGAGATTGAATGAGGAAGGCAACCAAAGTTGGAATATCTTACATCTCGAAAAGGTTAAGAGAAAAAGAAGAGGCTGGATTAATGAAAAGAACTAAGAGTAAAGGACATGTATAGCTTGTTGTCCTTTGTATTTTTAAAACTTATTAAGACTTTTTAGTCTTGTGTAATTATGAACATCTTACTTTTATTTATGGATATTTCATATAGTCCTATATATAGACTAATTTTTATTTCTTTTGATGTATGCAATTGCAACACCATGTTCAAGGCACCATTTAGAGGGAATCATTTTGTTAATCTTTTAAATTTATTGTCTATTTTTGAATTTATAGATTGAATCATATGTACGTAATTACATTAATAAATGCAGAGAATTATTTTGTTGATCTTTCAATTTATTGTCTACTTTTGCATTTATAGATTGAATCATATGTATGTAATTACAATACCACATATAGTGAATCTTTTTGTTGATCTTTTATGTTTGCACACATATGCGTGAAATAAAATCACAACTCATTTTCAATAATTTCATACAAAATGTCGAATAAATTTTCACAATTTAAAAAGGGTTAAATATAGGTAAAATATTTTCTCTATTGCTTGTACATACAAACATTAATTGTTGCATTAGACATAATCTAAGGAAATATCATCAAACCTTATAGTCAACTAAGTTTACTATCTCTCTATGTAATTTTAATATATCTCTTTTTTTCATTACATGTCACGTTATTCTCTCTTAAGGCATTTATGACATCTAAATTTTGTGAAATAAATTTCTCCTTAAACCACTCAAAGAAATTGCAACATTCACTTCCCTATAACAAACAACATAAATAGTCATATATTTGGTACAATCCTTATAATAAACAAGATATTATGCATAGAATTTACCCTAATTTTTTATACATAAAAAATCCTTTTAGAGTTCCTTGATGTCTAATATGAATGGACACATTATTACACACTAGTTATTGTTGATGTTGATGATTCTATATATCAAATATGGCACAAATTTAGCTTTTTCTCAGTTATAAGAAACAAGTTTAATTAAATTTTAGGCAAGATTCCTGCAATGATCCTAAATTTTGTTTGAGAATAACTTTCTGTTACAAATTCATATAAATTCTTGAAATGCTACCTAAGAGTTTTAAAAGATGCTTTATTTGACCTCTCTTAAATTTCTTCAACAAATCATTCAAAAATTGTAAGAAGTAAAGCTTTTTTAATTCCCTTATTCAAAAGTATCTAGATTTTAAAGATTTTCCTAACATTCAAAGACAAAGTAAGTTATAATGGAGTACACAGTGACAAAATGTAAAAAGGCATCCTATCCCCATTAATTGTCATATAAATTATGTTATAGGAAGCTTATACAGAGAAAGAGTCTATTCTGAACTTAACACATCAATAAGAAGATATATGAAAAAAAACTATAATCAGAATGGCAATACTTTGTTAGATGTTAATAAAAGACTTCATCTGGGGTTAGATGTTGAAAAGAGAAATTGGCAATACTTGGTGGATTACTTATGCATGAATTTAGAAATTCTATCATGTCAATAATGAAATTTGTGTATGAATATTCACCAAATAGTAGCATTAACATTCAAACATTTACAACTACATTACAACTTGAGCATGATGGACAACAAAAGGTGGTGTTGAATTTTCATAATAGAGACAAAAGAACAAAAGATCTAAATTGAGGGATGATTGTTCTAAGTGTGATAAAGCAGTTGAATCTTCTAAGTATTAGAAACAACCTATAGAACAACATGCATTTTTTTATTAGTCTGTGTACATTTCTACACTCTGTTGAAATACATATACTAATTATATCAATTAAGCAATAAAAAAGTTGTAATAAAATTACAATATGATAGTTTGTCAAACTCTAAGGGGTCCTATAAATTTAACCCAATTTAATAAAAGCATTTACATTTATAAATGCTTTAAAGTATTATAAATAAATCATTATCAAATACTAAATAAATATGTTTATATTAAATAGAAAAAATTTAAAGAAAAAATTTCTTGAAATTGATGCAATCAGTGTTTATATATACTAGTGGCATGAATTTAGCTTCGAATTTTATATCATTATAGAATAAGATTTTCATACATAAGTTAATGTTCCAAATATAAGATAACTTCATTTTTTAAATTTGACAATTTTTATATTATAAATATTCTTATAAGGTTTATTTTCTTGTGTGTATATATATATATCTTTAAAATCTAAATAAATTAAAATTAAAAGTAACTATTTAACATTTTTACCATAGGCAAAAAATGAGAGGTTTTATTGGCTTAACAGACCTAACTATTTTATTGGTCTAAATACTTTTCATCTATATGGTTGTAGTTATTTTTGTTGGATGAGTTCTTATCATTTATTACGTGTAGGTGGTTCCTTAGGGTACACTTTATTAATTCACTTTTTTAGGTCCATATATTCATTTCAAGTTTGATATCTTTTCCCTTTATATTTTTTAATATGTTGAATTTTGAAGCATTAATAAAAAAAATGAATTTATTTTTTACTTATTCTTTTAGGAACTAAAAATAACTAAGCTTAAGGTTATTATATACAAGCCAATTTAACAATATTTAGATTTAAGATATATAGATGAGGAATCTATTTTTTTTAAAAATATTTTTAATGCTTACTTCATAAGTTTGAGGTTGATTTGTGAGATGGCAGGTGGATTAGGGTATAAGAATATAGCTAGAGTATATTATACTGAACTAGGAGCAAAAATTAGTGATACCATAAGAGTTGTTGAATCTATTGCAAGTTGTATAAGGTTAATCAACTTACTAAAGGAGTGTGAATGATTAATGTGTATATATAAAATAAAGCTAGCATCTATATTTTAGTACCTAAACTTAATATTTGGATGGGTATACCTAAGAAATTACAGTTTATCATGCAATTACTTTTAGTAATTTAAAGAAAATGAGCTTGTAGATAAATTTGATGATATGGAAGAACTAAATTGAAATATTAGAAGTGGATTTGATCATTCTATAGCAATTAGGGAACAAATGAAATAACAAGTGAAGATCTAATTATTATTTCTAATGAAATAAATGCAAATGAATATGAAGCTGATGACAAGATGGAAGGTGAATCTTCAAATAACCATTTGTACACTTATAAAATTAATGTTAAAGATGATGAAATATCTAAAAATGATGATGTCTTAGTTAGTAAAGGGGTAGAAGTTGCTAAAGACGATTTGACATGACTATTGAAGGGTTAAAAGTTGTTGTTGTTGATGATGATATTAATGGTGAAGGAGTATAAAGCCATTAAAGAAGATGATGAGTTATATGTTAATGTAGCTGAAGGACATCAACCTATATAGATAAATCCATTTGACTGTGACATTTGTCTAAACATGAATGAGCATAATAGTAAGAATCAATTTGATGCAACTTTAAGAAGATCTAGAACAATAAGACATAAGCCAACTAATGCTCTTTCAAGCTTGATGTTAGAAATACTTTTTGATAGTGGAAAGGACATTAAAGAAGTAGTGATACATTATATAGTAGCTATTAGTTTATTATTAGGATAAAATATAAACTTAAAAGAGTGAGAATTAGGTGCACTGAAGATTGTCAATAGAAACTATATGCTTCCTATAATAAAAATGAAAGATGTTTTAATATTAAGACTTACATGTCATAGCATTCGTACTTCATAACTAATAAGTCTATGATGGTTTTAGCTTTATACTTGGCTAAAAAAATTAAGTTTAAGATATTTGAGAGGCTTAACATTAAAAATGTCAAAATGGTTTAGGAATGTAGGGATCAATTTAATTTATTAGTAAACTTTTTCATGTGTAATACAACTAAATAAAAAAGAATTCAAGGAGAACTCCAAGAGATATGTGAATGAGCATCACAATTTACATAGTTGCATCAATAAGTTGAAGGTGAGTAGTCCTAGCTCAACTATTGACATTTAACTTATTAGAATAAAGAGACATATGTTTTAAAATTCAACAGACTATGCATATGTTTTTATGCAGTTAAAAGAAGGTGGAAGAATTTGATGCACATTTTTTTATATGGATAGATTCTTTCTCAAATCTA
>JANIJF010000008.1:40374540-40385077 GCA_024520955.1 Erythroxylum bequaertii
TCCAACTGGCTGTAGCGTCTTGCTTCCTCTACTGTGTGCGTGACTGTCTCACATTGTAGCGCCGCCTCTGCTTTTTTTTTTTTCTATTCCCCTCTCCATTTCACGCCCAGCTGTTGCGTCTGATGCTCGATTTATTTCCTGTGTCTTGCGTTTTTATTGGTCCACCTGTTGCGTTATTAACGCTGCTTGCTAATTAATTTTTGCTCCCCCTCTTGTTGTCTCTGTTGGTTTTAATTGTGCCTTTAATTGTTGCTTTTCTGTCCGTCCGTCACTCAACGCCACTACTCTCCCAGCTGCTGCGTGACTTCTTGATTTAATTGCTCCACTATGCTTCTCCACGTGTAGCTGTCTTGTTTCTTTGTGTCCGCAATTGGTTCCTTTTTGCGTGTCTAAACTCTAAGGTGTGCTCACACCTTAATTTGCTTTCTGGCCATTTAATTTGGTGTTGTCTCTTAATTAGCTCCTGCCCTCTCAAACACTTTGCGTCGTCCCTTCATTTTCACGCCAGCTGTCCTCTATACTCTTCCTGGCTTGCGTTGTGCGTCACACGTGCATGCTCCTTCCTATTTGCTCCTTTGATAATTGATTTATTGTGCCGACACTGCCTTGTCCTCTCTCCCTTGTACAGTGGCTGTCTCCACTTGATTTAAATATTGCGTGATCTGCCCATTTAAATTGCCGCAATCTTTTAAAGCCTTCAGCTCCTTTATAGCTCATTTGACAATTAAAGATGCCACCGTGAGTTTAATTTGCTCCTCTAAAACCTTACTCCTTCGTGCTCTTTTCTTCATATCTTTATTTTTTTCTTTTAATTTTCTTTGTCTCACCTCATGAAGACAAACAAAAATAAATTTTCGAAAATGACCCAAATGTAATACTTCTGTCTCACTTTAATTTTTTTCTTCCAAATTGTACCTAAAATTATAAATGAATTAAAGTGAGTATCTTAAGCATTTTTATATCAATAATTGCTAAGTGTAAATAATTAAAAATATCAACAATTAAACACTTATCAATGGTTGTATTATTGATCCTTAGACTTGAGATTACCAAGGAATCTTACGTAGGAATTATTGTGTTTTGATGCTACTTATAAACTATACTAGGATAATTCAATCAGTGGTACATGGATGTAGTATGAACCATATAGAGATAGTTGAGTAAGTCAATAAAAGATTTGTCACTCTAAAGTAATTAGAGAGAATGGTATACTATTCTTGATTAGTAATAATTTATGGAATTCTCTAGCCAAAGTAAATTAACATTTGAAAAGGTGTTTTCATATATCAATTATAAATCAATTACTAATTAGCAAGAACAAACATGATTAGACACAAAAGAGTAGACACTATATCCATACTTTATCTAATTGGAACATTGGATGACAAAGGGATTAAATTATACATCATAACCATACATGGACAGGTTAAGTCAAACCATTTTGACATTCCTAATATTTGGATATTTATGACATGTTGAACTGGTAGAAGACCAATGATGTCACACTTAAAGATTTAGGTATGTGTTCTTATGTGAAGCGTGTAATAACTTATAATCTTCAAGCTAAAAAGGATGAAGGCAAATTTGTGGGGTATCTGAAAACGAGTATTAGATATCAATTTTACCATCCTCTTAAGCAAAAGGTATTTGTCTTAAGGCATGATACATTATTAGAAAGTGAATTTCTTCTCAAAGAAAGTAGTGGGAGTGAGGTAGAAGTTAGAGAAGTTTAAGAGCCATAAATTAACATCCAGATAGAATAAGAACCTCAAGTTGTTACATATGATGTGTACATCCAAGGTTCATGAGACACATAGACTGTGATGCACTACTAGGATACGTCATCCACCTACTAGATTGGATCTATATATTAAAAAAAAAGCAAGGATAATGTATCGCTCGTTCATGATGAGCCTTTTACTTTTAAAGAAGCAATGTCTGACATTGATTCTTTAAAATGGAATAAAGCCATGAGATTTGAAATGGAATCCATGTACATTAACCAAGGATGGACTTTAGTGCATGCACATGATGGTATTGTACCTATTAGATGCAAATGGGTTTTCAAGAAAAAAACTGACATGGATGGTAATGTATATACGTACAAAGCAAAGTTAATGGCTAAAGGTTATTAAAAAAAAGGAGTTGATTTTGTTAAAGCCTTTTCACTAGTAGCTATACTAAAATCTATAAGGATATTATTGGCTATAGCCACATATCATGATTACAAAATATGGTAGATGGAAGTCAAAATAAAATTTCTTAATGGAAATTTGTAGGAGGATGTGTATATGACACAACCTGAGGGTTTTGAATCTAAGAGATTTCCTAAGTAATCATGCAAGTTGCAAAAGTCTATTTATGGACTTAAGAAAGTGTTATAGTGTTGGAACATCTATTTTAATGAGACAATCAAAGAGTTGGATTTTATAAAAAATATGGATAAATCATATGTCTATAAGAAGATTAGTGGGAGTTTATTCGTTTTCTTAGTGTTATAAATAGATGAAAATATTGTTTTGGAACCGAAATAACTATGTTTTACAAAGATGACATTAATATGCCTTACGACCTAGTTCTCCATAGACATAGCAGGTTACCTTCTTCTTCAGAATTCCTCCATCACCCTACTTTAATTGGTTTTTCTTTTGCTACCTATTATTTTTATTCATCTTACCCTTTCCTTTGAACAAGTCATTAGAAATCTAGTAGAAGACTCAACTATGTTAGTTTTAACAAAAATAGAATAAATAGAATTAAGCTTATCTTTAAGGCGATTAGCCTTCTCAATTCTCATATGACTGATCAACTCTTAAGGATCCATTTCTTTCTTTTTATGCTTCAATTAATCTTTATAATTTCTCCTAGATGGTGGAGACTTTTCTAATAGCATATTTACTTGCAATGTCTCACGCATCTTCATTTCATCACTTAGTGCATCAACCACTAAGTTATTATATCCGTGAACTTGCTCCATCACTAGTTTGTCATCCACCATCTAAAATTGCAACCATTTACCCACCACATATTTTATTATTTCTAGCATCATTTGCCCCATACTTCTTCTCTAGGGTGTCCCAAATAACCTTGATAGATTTTTGATTCACAAAGAAATCAAACAGAGAGTTGGTCATATGGTTTATCAAATTTCGTTTGACTATTTTATTATATTTTTCAGACTTCATCCTAGCTTCTTCTTTAATGGGTGTGTAGGAGTTTCAAAGGTCGTGACTTTAATAGATAGAAGATCAGTGAATAACACATAATTTACTTTCAATTATTCAAATAAAATAAGCAATTTTGGGACCAACTTTTGTAATTGGTTTCATTTAAGGGTGGTTGATATTTTTTTTATATCAATATTTAAATTCATCACAAGTGCATGAAATAATTGTAGCTAGCACAGGCAAGTATAGGTCGACACCACGGAGATAGTAAGTGTTACTAATTACCCTTCTCCTATTATCTAGCCTACAAATTGAATTTTGGTTTTTGATTAAAAATAAAGCTTAAACAGATAAACTAAATTTGGAAACAATATTGAATGTAGAAAACAAAGGAAGTTACTTGGAAAAGTCAATATCAAAGATTAGTGGCTAGGTGATGAATCACCTAAAAGATCATTAAATAATTAACTTTTTATCATGCAATTGTTTCATTGATTATCTTACTGTGAAAATTCTTATCTTATGTTAACAACTCTCTTAACACCATTAACAACTAATCCAACGGTTCATTAAAAGAAATCTTTCTAGTTAAAACCCTAAGATTGCATTATCGATTTATGAATTATATTATTAGGTGTGACCATAATTTAAAGGATTTATGTCAGCTTATCTCTAAGTTTACAATTAACTCATTTCAATTATAATAGATTTATTCATACAAAAGGATTTCTCAATCTCAATTATATGAATTCAAATCGTGCACTAATATTCCGAATATATTAAAGCAAGCATAAAACACATATTTGAATCACAATAATTCAATTAAAATAATTACATTGAATAAAAGATTAAGACATATTATATCACAAACTAGGGTTCATCACACCTAAACACTAAAAAGCATTTATTTACGTATAATAGAAAAGAAAATCAAATATAAACATGCCAAAAAACTAATAGAAAACAAAGAGTTCATAATTCTAAATCTCCCTTTCTATTATGATGAATCTTCTTGCAAGTTTGGATTTATGTAGCCTTATATTAGATTTCTTTTGACATTAACTTTGTGTTTTGCTCGTCTTTGGATCAAAATCATCTCTCTCTGGATGTTTCATGTCTCAAGTATGCTATTAAATTCTGCTTTCCTTTGATTTCCTTCGCTCACATCCTTTCATAGTAAAATTTAGGATTTTTTTGATATACATGGACGTGTAAAAGGCCCTGTATAATCAAAAACACCTGATATTGTAATTCTACACTGGCATTGAGACTTATATGGGCACACATACAATCACATATCTCTAAATTGCTTCAAAACTTTGTTTTATGCCACATTTTCATCTTAATTCTTCTCCTTTTAATCCATAAAGGAAATTATAACCTCTAAATGCACTTGGAGAAAATTAAGCACCAAAAATATAACAAAACTACAAAATATCAAGCAAAATACTTTCAATATGATTGTATAAATATAGTCAATTATGCATCTTTCAAAGGGTTTGAGTTTAAAGAGTTCAAATAAGACTTTGTTCAATGATATGATCGTTTTTTTCTATTATGAAATTTTTCTTTCACATTGAAAAAAAAATAAAGATATAGTAGAGAATAAAATTTATCAAATAGTTGTATCGTAGTATGGTCACTGCCTTGAAGGTAAAATTCCACATGACTATGGTGCAATCAACAGTGTTGTCTGCTACCCAAGGTTAACACAACTAGTCAACAAACTTGTGTACTCGAGGTCAAAGACTTGGAACTCTCAAAAATACAGTCACCCAGAAAAAAAGTGTTATCAAGTTTGCAAAAAGTTTTTATCATGTTAACGAAAATTTTCTCTATTTGAAAAGAACAACTAGAAAAACCTAATATACATAACCAAATCAAACAAGAGAGAAGAATCTATGGGTGAGGCAAAAATCATGGAGACAAATTCAAAAAAGGTTCACAACATTTCTATAGAGCATTTGCAATGCTCAAAAAATGAAAGAGAAAGAAACATGCTAAGACTCGATCAAAAAATAACTCTCTAGGAAAAAAACAAATTCGGTAGAAAAAAGATAGAAAATAGCCTAATTTGAATCAATAACCTACACCCATCCCATGCCCAGCCCAAACTAGGTGGGTAGCATTGTGGAGTTGGTCCAAATACAACCTCTTACTAAAGTACTAAGGGACAAGCTACTCAAGTCTTGGCAAACACTCCTTTTGGTACAAAATAATAACATCTCATTAAAAGTCTCATTAAGATATAGGGTTTGGGGAGTGGTTTAAAAAATATTCATATCTAACAATATAAGACAAGAATACAACACATTTAATAAAATAAGAAAAGGAGGGAGCCATTTATCTAACAATGGGTATGAATATATGTGGTAATTTAATTGGTCAATATGTTTCTAGATTAACTCTCCTTTATAATCTGTTAATTTTAGAATACAAACACCACTAGAATGGCAGTTTTAGGTAGTATTTCATAGCTTTATATAACCTGTAATCTTGATACGTTTAAAAAAGAGGATGAATTTGTAAATAAATTGAATATTTACTTAAGTTAATTTCACCAAACCCCTTTTTGAAATGCTATTTTGAAATGCCTTTTACGATTTAAATTAATCAGTAGACTATTTTTCTCAATACTTTTATCTATGATTGAAGTATAAATATCATAAATTTTTCCATAGTGTTATATCATTTACATTATACATTAAATTAATATATTATTTTGTGAAATGAAATGGTAAAATATTTAAAAAGGTAACTGTGGATGACATTGAGCTCTTTGGTAAAAGTAAATTGTAAGAAGCCTTCAGGAAAACAATAAGGCTGATGAAAGGGAAATAAAAAATTTTATGTGAATATTTATTTGAAATTTATAATCCTATTTTGCTTCATTATTATTAGTTATCTGATGAATGTGTGCTTGATTTTTACTTTCTCAATCGTAAAATTTTGTTAATTTTGTCATTATTATGTGAACTTCAATGATTTTCATACACCGTTGTATGCTTGCCCTAACTAAATAAAAAATTTGGAACTATCCTTGGTATAATTCACAAGGGATTAAACAATAACAAAATGTTCCAGATCAGTAATCATGAGAGATATTCATTAGTTTTGTGGTTATATATTGTTTTTGCTTCCACTATTGTTATTATATATGTTGTTGTGTGCTTTGTCCCCACTGCCAGAAATGCTGGAGTATTCTTGTTGCTATACATAAATGATTCACGAAACTACAAAATATAAGGAATGACCAACTAGAAGAGGTGGAGAGAACACAATAGGTACTTCATATTTAGAAATGATCTTGTCCTAACTCACTCTGTTCAATAACTCATATATTTATTTCTATATACAAAAAGGTAAGCAATTACTTAATAAATGTTGCACTAAAATCTTAACAATTCATCACTACTCTGATGTTGCCATTTGACATTTCATAAAGATAAAAGAGTAAATTGTAAAATATTGTAGTGTTGCCATTCCACTGGACTCTTAAACTTAATTTTAAAAATTATATCCAAAATAGTCTGTAATCAACTAAAATTAAAATATTAAACATCCTACTTTGAAAGATGGCCATGAGATTCAAGGTTTTGATGATAGAGGGGGTTGACAGATGAAGAAAAAATGACAAAAGGCGGTATGTCTTTAGTCTTGAGACGTTTCATGATGGCCAGCTAGGGAGGGACTGTTTGAACCATATCGGGTTAGCTCCAGTCGTGCTTTTAGTTAGGTGACCTGAGCTTTTCTTAAGGTAGAAGACCTGGTAAATTTATTTGAGGTATGACAAAACCAAATAGGTAAGTCATCCATAATAGGACGATTAGGATCATAAGTTGGCAAGTATCTTGATCATAAGTAGGCACTAATGTACGTTGTTGAAACCAGAATTCTATTTAGCATGGATAACGAGGCTCTCATTTAGAGTTCTGATAGACAAGAATCATTCGTTAATAAGAATCTAAGGATGATAATTATCAAATAAAAGATGATTTTTCCTCCGTTACCAGCAGTGACGTACCAAAACTTTTTCCCTTCAGAAATTTAGTGTGGTACATCTTATCTATTTGAAACGGTCAGTCGTTACTAATTTTCAAATCCTTTTTAATAGTAATATTCTATTAACAAATTGAATTGCTATAATTCTCAAATCTCCTTATTTCACCTTTGCCTTGAAAACATTGTCTTTAATATATACTTCAGCATAAGAAGTATTTCGGAAGTTTCTGGTTCGGTTCTCTCAACGATGTTTATAAGTGAGAAAAAAAAAAAAAGAGGCATACTAGAAGATACGCATACTGCTAACTATATATAGACCTAATAATTTGCAATCTCCTATCATGAGAAAGCAACTTAACAATTTAGGATCGAGCCTTCTTTTGATGTATCGTAATGGTTACAGATAGCTTTTGTAAATGAGTCTGGTTGTGAATATAAGTTCAGAAACAGCTCTCCACCGTAAGGATGCATACTATTGCATTTCTCTAGATCCCGAGTACTATGGGGACTTTTAATAAGTTCGCATACAATCGGGACTTTTAATGAGTTGCTGTTGTTGTTGGTTGTGATTAAGGTAAAAGGAGTACTGTTTTTAGCTTTAATATTTTTTACTAAAACATTGACATTTTGGAACATTCAAATTGAGATTTAACATTGTTTAATTTAAATAGTAACATAACAACCCTTAAATAGGTTTTACCTTTTATCAATTGTGTTATATCAGTACTGATGTAGCCTCTATATGAAGTAATGAAACTCAAATGAAAATTAAAACAATACTAGTTGTTACGATAAATACTAGTTTCGTAACAACTAGTATTTATCGATAATATTACAAATCAAGGACACTATCTGGCGTACAAGCATATCCCAATATATGGGCCATCGCACGAATGTGTACACAGGTGTGTCTTCCTATAAAAACTTAGCTTTAATGCATATAAAGATACGAATTGGGACATAAGCATATTTTAGGTTATGTTTAGCGCATAATTTTAGAAGATTCCTAGTTTTTGAGGTTTTATAGTAGACATTTTTGTCACCGTATTTCACAATTTGTCCATTTCTTTATCGTTGAAAATAGATTGCTCCTCTAGCTTCCTACCTACCAAATTAAAAATAACAGTCAAATAATGAAAAGAAAAATCACTAACCATAACTCTAAGGATATTTTAAATACAAAATATCTAAAAATGAAACCTAATCAATCAAACCTATGTAAAAATCATTCCAAATAAAATTTTCCTCAATATGAAGTGCTTATGTAACACCCCCATACCTCCTAGGAGGATATGCGAGTGCCACACAGACAGATATAGAACCGAAACCAAATCCAAAATACACGAAACATAACATACATACAGAATCGAATCAAAACAAATCCAAGATATAACATACGTTATACTTCATACATGTATTTCTAAAAGCTCAAGCAAACATACATTGCATCATTCATACCGAACTTATCATATTACATACCATAAATTCCAAGACCAACCTATATTAAGGTTATTACAAACCTTCAAATAAATCCGAAATGTTTCCTTTTATCAAATACAACCCAAAGACAAACTCAAAAATACATTTTGACAAACAAAACTCAGACTCCATTGGCCATTGAGGTTGACTTGTGCTAGTCTTTATAATCCTCGCTCTGAACCTATATGGGACAAATCCATCGTTTTAAGCATATAGCTTAGTGAGTAATAACTAATCTATACATGAAGTGACAACTCATCATACTAAGTCATGTAACAGCATAAACATGCATTAAAAGATTACTTTAACAATAAATCAGACATAATGCATTTCAGAATAGATTTTATAATTAATAGAGCTGAATATTACAAGAGGGTATAAACACTTCAGAATCAGAACATAATTTTGTTTATGTCAGAATCAAACATATATCAGAATACAAAATCAAATGACTGCTATTCCATTTACAGAAACGGGTAACAGGACTTATACAGTAGAGACCGAAGTCTCGACACCGAAATGTCACAGGAGAAATCGAAGTCTCGACATCGAAGTGTCACAGGAGCAACTACAGACCCTTCTAGGCATGCCTATTTACACATAACTAGGACTTAACAAATTCGAAAGCAGAAATGCCTGAAATTCAATTCACATATCAATCAATGTTTTTATACCATGTATTTAAGCATATCCTATTCTTACAGCTTTGCAAATCTTCATCAATTTTCTAATTATACCAATTAATTCCAAATTTACTGCTTGTAATCAATCAAACCAAAATGCAAGGCATAAACAATACACAATTCACATCATGATCATTTTAAACCTTTCATACCCCTGAATAAATCAATTGACTACATATATTATCTTTGTAATGTGTACTAATTCAAATTTCATGTGTATATGCTAATGATATGAATGAAATGCAATTCATGAATTCTCAATGATATGGCCATATGAAATATTCTAGGGTTCTAACCCTTAGTATGGAAAACAGGCTATTACAAACAATCATTTTAAAAAATAAATATAAATTAAATTAAATGATACGAAAACAAAAACAAGCTTTAATTCTAACTGATGTTAACCCACCAAAGAATATACCCTAAAAAATTTATAAATAAGTTTAAATAAAACATAAAATTTATAAAATAGATTTATAATGGAATTCATTTTTTGATTATAGTTAATCAAAAAACAAATTCTTAAAGTATTTGAATGCCATATAGAAAAAATTCTTTAATAAGTTCCAAGTTCAATAAAGAATAAGGAAAAGAAGCTCTATAATTATTATTAAATAAATGCCTTAAAAATTTCTCACACTAAAAAGTAACGTGATTTAAATTCTATACAAGAAAATAAGGTCTCCAAACTTAAATAAAACAAGAGCTTTGACTGAGCCAAGTCTCAGTCATAGCCGTAGGCCAAGCTGTGTTGACCAAAACATTAACTTTAAATGTTGTCATAGATCATGCCACTAAAATTTTAAAACACAATTTTTCCCCTCTTTAATTTTTTTGTAAATTTCTTCAAAAACCCAATTCTTAAATAAAACCTATAAACTTTAATTTCCCTTTAATTATCATTTCGCCTCAAAATCTAACTTTTTAAGCCCATAAGGCTCCAAACTCACTTTTTTCTTTGGAAATTTTGCATATTGAGAAAATTATTATCTAGTTTTTATTCTTACCTTTCCGCAATACACAACTATGACGTCATAATTACCACTACAAACAAAAGAAAGAATTTAAAAGTAATTCAAGGTAGCTCTGTAACATCCCATTACTAGTGGGAAGGTTAGAATGGTAAATTTAAGTGATTAATGAGAGTTAGAGATGCATTTCCATGTTTAGGCATAATATGCCATACACTTATATATGAATAGTGAA
>JANIJF010000008.1:40386777-40403911 GCA_024520955.1 Erythroxylum bequaertii
AAACAAACTAGTTTTTGTTAATAAAAGAAGGTTTTGAAAAAGGGTTAACGAAAAGATATCACAATTCAAACCCCCCCCCCTTTCTTGTGCATTTATATATCATTATTGTTTACTGTGGTAACGTGTGATTCACTTCAGTTATCAATATGTTAGATACCTGTGACTTGATTGGAGAAGTAGTATCTCTCTCCCAAAAAGCATGTTTTTTTACCACTGCACAAAGAAAATATTTTGTTGCGAATGAATAGGGATTTCGTATATAGGTAGAACGACCCTCACAAATTGCAAGTGCTAATTTGTTAAGAATTAATGAGATCGAAGCTATAACATCATCATTTGCTGGAATCGAAATATCTGCGAGATCTAGGTCACTGTTTGTATCAATTAAACAAATTGTTGGAATTCCTAACATGATACATTCTTGAAAAGCCATATATTCTTCTTGTTGATTAACGATTATTATAATATCGGGTAACCCTGTCATATATTTAATCCCCCCAAGATAGGTTTGCAAGTGAGGTAACTGTCTCTTCAATCGAGTTCTGATAAGATTCTTTCTTGAACAAAAATCTATTTTTTGATTTATTTCATCTATACCGGAGCCCTTTCCTTTAGTTAATCAATGCTATTGTTAACTTGTACACTTCACACTTTTTGGGTCTACCCCATGAATTCAGTGAAATCAGTAGACACGTTGCTCTTAGGAAGCAATGCTATAGCATCTCGGTTCGAGTCCGAGTGGTAGCATAAAGTATTTATTTCAATTTGTATTTAGTTCTAAATTTCATATAAGTTTTATTATTTTTGCATTGCAATTTTTATTCTTGTTTGTAAGATATAAATAACTTTTAGATGTCGATCAAAATTGCTTAAACAGTAGATTACAAACAAGGGCCGAAAAGTTTCTACTTCCTTTTTATTTTCATCCCTTGATATTTATTGTCCTTAAATTTATGTATTCTTTAAAATTTGTATATTTAGGATAATGTGAAACTCGAGTGTGAGAAGGGAATTAATTATTTATAGGCCTTATTTTGCTTATAAATTTTATTGTAATTCGTTTATTAGAAAAAATATATATAAAAAAAATTGTCAATGAAAGAAGATTGATCGAAATAAAGCGTTATAAGTTTTTTTCAAGTTAATTAGTTTAGGCCAATAGTTATGAAAACTTATAACTGATTTAGTTATATTTTCCCAATGATCTTAAAAATTGATACTTAATTTGCATTATGATACATATTTTGTATAATTTAGTCATATCTTTGAGTTAGAAGTGGATGACTTTTTAACATGTTAGTATTTCACCAAAAAAAGAAAAAAGCATAAACAAAAATATAAAAAATATCTGATGCGTGGGCTAAGCAAAAGGGTTGAAATTTAAAAAGTTGTCATAGTAGTCATTTAAAACAGTGACTAATCAAGTAACCGAGAATATGAATGATAAGGTGTTTGCTTTTACATTAAAAAGTTAGGTGATTTTTCAAACAAGCCTCTCTAAATGATCCTTTGTAAATTTGAAAGTTAGTGTTTTATTTTTCTATTAATTGATGTACTAAAATTTTGGAAAGTATAATCAGCTTGCTTATGCATATCTATTTAATGCATTAAGTTGAGTTTTCTAGATTAAGTTGATGCTTAAAGGATTATAGGTTTAAATTGAATTAATTTATGATTTAATGCAAGTTTTTAAATGCTTAACTAATTGATTAATAATGAAATTGAGTGAATGACATATAGTCTTAATTTATAAATTTGATTTGTTAAATTATTTTTTCAACTTACTACCTTTTTAATTAAGTTTAAATTAATATGCTTAAGGATAAGTACAAGCTTAACTATGGGGACATTTAATATGCATGAAAATGCAAATATTTTAAAGTATTTTCTTATTTTAATAGTAAATTACCTTATTATAATTAATTGTTTTATATCTTTTCATATAATTATGCAAATTAGTTATTGAGATAATATTATTCAAGAAAAATCATAATAAAATCTAAATTCATAAAGGAACATGATCTAGCCCATGTTCATGCTCTAGCCTGTGCTATAGATGGAGAAAGTGTAATAAGTGCCAAATTGTTTATAAGACCATGTGCAAGTAAAAAGAGAAATGGAAAGATCCATAGTTTGAAAACACAATTATAGAAAGAGGATATGTATTAATTTCAAAGAAATAGTGAGATCTACAACATACCATAAGTCAATTCCATCACCTAAAAGAAATGGTGAGGCCACAAATTAGGTTATGGTCATACACCAAACTATATTCTAGGAGGGGGGAAAGTATTTAGATATGAACATCATAATTTCTTGAATACTTTAACTGAACTTTAGGAAAAAAAATACTAAAGACATCTTTTCTCTCTAAAAGTTTGAGTTAGTTATTGGGAGGCTTTTATAACATATACTAAAGGCATCCTTTTCTCTCTAAAAGTTAGGGTTAGCTACCGAGAGATTTTTATAATCCTCATAGTTCCATTTAGGTTATTTTCATTATAGAAACAAAATCTAGATATTATCTCAATGAAATAAGCTATTAACAAGGACTAGGAGTTCATGTTGTTTATTTTTCTATCGAAACTTCTTTATTTTTCTCTTTCATTTTGTTGTTTTGATCATGCTTTATGGATAAACATTCTTTAATATTTAGATAAGAAGAAAAAACTTATGGTTATTTATGATATGTAATATATTTTTGCAAGCTATCTTTGATTAGTTTTAATGCTGATTAATTTATGTTAACGTCTAAATATTATTTGGATTTACTTACGGATGACTCCAGAAAGGCTGCTTATGAATGAATTATGGCTTAGTTAAAGGGTTTGAATGAGGACTCAAGTGAGACGTATGTGACCTTCTTGGTGTTAAGGTGAAACACTACATTCAAAGAAGCATTAGCAAAGCAAGAGATATAGATTAACCAACTAGAAAGTGTATGGTTGTAAATCCAAAGAGTGCAATTTTAGTATCTAGAAGATCATATTGCTTCAATTAAATATATCCATTTTAGGCTAGACAAATTATGAAATAAAAAGTAAAAATAGAGGGAGTACTTATTTAGAAATTGATATTAAATTGAATTCTCTTTTCAAACATTACCTTATTATTTATTATCTTAGCTACCTATGTAGGTTTTATTTTAGTTTATATTTTCTTTAATCAAAATCCAAAAAAATTATTTTTAGAATAATTAATAGTTATATTTTTTTAATTCACTCTACTTCTCGAGGGATCAACTCCTACTTATCATTGTATTACCTGCTAATAAAAGATGTAGTTACCTTAGTTTTAGGTAATAAATTAATTGTGGGAAAATTCATAACTTAGATAGAGAAGTTACATTAAAAGAAAGATCAATGACTTATTTGCCTTGAGGAGAGTATTGTTGCTATGATTAAGAAAAGTTTTTACTAGAATTGTATCAAATTTGAAATGGAAAATGGCATGCCTAAACTTCAAATATTCTTAAGCTTAATTATGAAGATCAATTAATCCAAGCTAAGATCAACTTAAGATATCAATTTAAACCTTACAAAACTATTCAAACTAAGGAATGGAGAGCAACTTGTAAGTCGTTTGCAATGGGAGAATATAATAAACTTATAGGCCTTTCTTGGATTAATTTTAAAAATTTAACCGTCCAATATACAAGTTAGAGGAGATCCAACACCCAAAAGTAGTGATCAATCTAAACAACAAGGTTAACAAATTCATTAGGAACAATAAATAGAAATGGCCTTACTAGAACAATAGAGGAGTGGAAGTCATCATGAAAAATATGCTAATATGTTAAGAAGCAAAGTTGGATGAAATCCTATAGATTGCTAATGGATCCAAAGCCTTCAGCTAAAAATTATGCAGAAACTCTCATTAGAAGGAATTAAACAAGAGAGAGAAATGGAGTAAACTTATATAGGATAATGACATTTTCCCCTCACATGTTTTCATTACCTGGCTAGAAATTGATGGAAGAATCATAACCAAAGACATAATCAAGTTCCTAATAGCTTCATTTGAGTGTGAGCTATGTAATAGCCACCCGAAATTAATGGATCATATTATGATTAATTGTAAGTACACTAAAAAATCTGGAGAAGAATATAAAGATTGCTTGATGCTAGAAAAATAATCCACACCTGGAATGAATTGATAGAATAGGCAACTACACTAACAATAAGAAAAAGAGTAGAAAATAAAACACTAAAAATCAATCTTATAGCAATGTTGTACTATATTAGGCAAGAAAGGAACAAAATAATATTCAAGGAGGTAAGAGAGATGGAGCAACTATACCAAAAAATCATTCTCCAATGAAGACTTATCTGGTAGTAAGAAGAATTGTAGAGAATCTTTCCACCAACATGAGAAGAAGATTATTACTTACTTAGAAATCACTATTCTAGCTGGTAACAAGGATATGTAGCTTCTTCATATTTTGTCCCTAGAGTACCTTAAATCCCTATAAGGTTGTGTGTGTGTGTGTGTGTGTATAGCAATGAATTACATTATCTTTAGAATAAATTTTAAAAAGTTAACAACAAGGCTTTATAGGGAACTAGTGAAGCTTTTAAATAAGAAGCCTTTCCTAACATTCAGTAGGATTGAAGGTTCATAAGCAGTATTATTAATAAAGATCTAGAATATGGACCTAAATTTGGTGCATTAGTATTATTCCTTATAATAGTCTTATTCAGGAAAATTTATGTGACCTATTATCTAGTGAGAATCCTCTAGTTAACTTCTCTACCATAATTACCTAGAGGAAAGTTGGTAGGAAACCTAAAAAAAGTCTCAATCAACTCCTCAACTCCCTTTTAACATGTTTATTATTACTTGGAACGTTAGATACTTAGATTATTCTTCTAAAATTCAAGTAATCTATGTTTTATTTACATAAGATAATATTAGTCTATATATTTGAGACAAAATAAAACCCAACTGGTTTGGAGAAGGTCTTTAGTTTTTGGACAAGAATTGGCATATGCTCAATAACCATCAAGCCCACTTTAATGGGAGATTGTTAGTGGTTTATGATCCTAATTATGTGAAAACAGATGATTGTCAACATTCATATCATTTTCTCTATCTCATGATAACTCTGCTTCAAGTTATAATTAAAATGAATATCACCTTTGCTTATGCCTTAATCATTTCTTTATAAAAAATTGTTATGGCTTGATATCATTTTTTTAGACGCTTTACTTTCCTCTCCTTGATTTCTATTAGGTGATATCAATAACACTTTTTACTCCTATGAATTCGAGGGTCATAAAAATTCCAAGATCTAAATAATGAAGAATTTCAAAATTGAAGCAATTTATAAGGACCACAAAATTACTTGAAACAACATAAAAAATGTAAAATGGTTTCTTAGAGAAAAAGCTTATTAGAGGTACGGCTACGTAATACTGGACCTCTTTAGACCCTACATTTCAATGAAATTTTTACTAAGTTGTTGTTGTTGTTGTTATTGCTGTTGTTGTATTACAGATTTTTCTTTTCCTTAATAATTGGACTCACTTTAACAATCATTGATACTTAAATCATACTCCCTAGAAGTTTACATAAAAAATGATGTAAGAACTAAGGAATCTCTTTTTAGATTCAATGATTATTTATTGAGGTTCTCTGGATTTAAAGAAATAATGACACGTTCAGGTGGCTAGTTATAAGGCCTTTAAGCGTATGAGAAAGTTGAAAGCCATTAAAGAGGAACTTAACCCTCTGAATGGAAATATTATATGCAAAATGAAGCAAGTCAAATTATATATAAGGAAGCTTTTATGATGCTGTTAACTCAAAAGATAAGAATCAAATGAATTTATGGAAGAGGGCTCTAACAAAGTATATAGAAGCCTTAGAAGCTTAAAATCTTTTATAAAAAAGAAGTCCAAAGTTTAGTGGCTTAAAGAAGGGGGTAGGAACATCAAGTTCTACCATAATACAATTCTTGCACGGAAAAATATCAATATGATTTGTTCCCTAAATGATCAATAAAGTGTTGGTTTACTCATATCAAGAAGAACTTAAACAACTAGCCTTCAAAAACTTCCATAAAAACTTAAGCAATTTAATTAATTGTCTATCTTTTTTAGTAGGTCTTCACTCTTTCATTACTCATACTATTTCTAACAGACAAGGTGTTATACTAAATAAACCTTCCATATAACAAGATATTAAAGAGGTTTTATTCAAGTTAGAGACTAAGAAAGCTTTATGTTTTAATGGCTTAAATGTCTCTTTCTTCTTAAAAAATCCTAGCACCTAGTAAAAAAATATATCCTTAATCATTTTGGATTTTTCTAAAGTTAAAAATTGCTTCCAATTTCTTTTCAAGCTTTAAGGCCTAGATCTTGTTGCAATATGGTATACAAGAGTATTTCTTAAATACTTGCCACTAGACTTAAAAAAGCCCCTTAAAACTATAATTAATCTTTGTTAAAAGGCCTTTGTTCAAGAAAGTAACATTGGAGAGAACATTTTTATGGGATAGTAGATTTTCAAAAACTAATATAGGCTTCATCATAAGTTTTACAATTAAAATTGATTGGTATAAAGATTTTTTTTTATCTATTTGAGTTTTCTTTTTGTTTAGCACCTTAGAAGCATTTGAATTTTCGACTAAATTCATCAATTAGTTGAATAATATGTAAATACAGAGCATACATGTTTGATTAATGGTGATAAAGGGTTGAGGAAAATAGAATCTCATACTCACTTAATTTCCAAGAATATTGAGAAGAGTTAAAAAAAAATTCAACTAACACTACAAGTGTAATCGACTTAAGGTGTTTCATTTGTCTTTTATAGACGACTTATTACTATTCTACAAAGTAAATCTTGATTTTGTCAAAGTTTTCCTAAATTCCTTTCCAACCTTTAACATATTATAATGTATATCTCTTAATCGCAATAAGAGTATTATCCTTGTTCCTACGATAAAACCTGAGGAAATAAAGCAACTGGTATAGCTCATGACATTCAAGCGTCAATATCACTATCACGAAACTCCCTTTTAATGATTATTTGCCTCTTTTTTATTTAGTTCATAAAAGGATTAGAAATTGGAATAATAGATACTTGAAATTTGTAGGGAGATATTATTTGATAATGTCATTTTTAATATCTTACATATATATTATAACTTTCTTTGTTTTCCAATCTTTGAACTTAAAAAATAAAATGAATGAAATTTCTAGGAATTCTAATAAGAAAAAGATAAGAGTCATTCCTCTTTTTTGGAATTATAAACTGAATATGGAATAAATATATTCAATCAAGAAAAAAGAACAAATAAAGGTAACGCAATAGTAGCATTTATATCATTCATAGGTGCAACTATTTCCCCATGAGGTAATTGTACGATTTTCCAAAGTAAAAGCACCCTATACCAATTACAATTTTTGGAAGATAGGTGATAAGAGTGAAGTTGTTAAAGCTAAGACCAAGTGGAACAATCTCTGTATGTCAAAAGTTAAAGGAGGATTAGGCTTGATTTTTATTAGAACTATGAACAAGTTTCTCCTTTATAAGAGAATCTAGAAGCTCTTCATAAATCATGAATTATTGTGGGTTTAATAGATTCATACTCAATTTTTAAGAGAGCAAAGCTTTTAG
Source organism: Erythroxylum bequaertii (assembly GCA_024520955.1). Classification (NCBI taxonomy): domain Eukaryota; kingdom Viridiplantae; phylum Streptophyta; class Magnoliopsida; order Malpighiales; family Erythroxylaceae; genus Erythroxylum; species Erythroxylum bequaertii. The sequence continues at coordinate 40,394,401 of JANIJF010000008.1, forward strand.
ATTGTTAAACTAAAGGTTCATACACCTTAAACTTTCAAGAAGATTTTAAACCTTAAGAGTATGATCAGGAATGAGTTACATTGTATTGTAAGTAATGAAAGATGAACATGGTTTTAGTTTGACAATTGAAATTCATTAAATCCTCTCTAAATTTCTTAAGTTTAAGAGATATGACCGAAAGTTTGCTAGCTTCATCTAAAGTGAAATATATTATTCAAGATTGCTCTTAGAACTAGCTCTTCATTAATTTAAGAGTTTTCTCTTTAATTAGAGATAACTTCTCAAACTACTCCCTTAACTTAGATATAAAATAATCGATTATTTGATTAAGATATTACTTTCTTGAATTTTACAAACAAATAATTTGTAAAGATATTCTTAGGTTTCTCTTAAATTGTCTCTTAGAGGAACCTAGTTTGGTTTCCCAATTATCTCCCAAAAATCTCGAATTAAATGGTTTGTTTAGAGTCTATGTATGGTTCCTCATTGAACATGAACTCTAAGTTTTGCTTCTTGATTAGGTTATAGTGGTTGTATTTCTTATGGTTTTGGCTTTTGTTAGCTCTAGAATCACCTTTTAAGGTGGTTTCTTACAATTTTATTACCTTTAATATAGGTGACTTTCTTTGCAATCCAAATGAGAGAGCCTTCAATTAATGCAAATGGATGAATTTCTGCTAATGAACCAGTTAAAAACAAGCATGTCTTAGCTTTGGGGAAACAAGGAATTTTGAACCATTGAAAACATTAAATAGTCTATTACCTCAAAGAAATTTATTAAGGATGCTCATTGGATTTCAAAATGAATGTCAGCATCTGCTGTACATTAATTTTAGTTTCCATGGAGAAGAGTCCAAGTTTACAAAGCTCTTATTCGCTTCTGTTACAAAATCATTGCCAAAGGTCAAGTTTTAGCTACGATTTCAAATCCGTAGGTGAAAGAAGGTAGTAATAAGGTGTACATATTATATATTTATGTAAATATGGTAAGTGTATATTTGTGTTGATTTGGTCAAATAGCAATCCAAGAAAATATCTCACAATAGTCATGTATAGTTAGCGAGATTTTTGTGGTTACATAGCTGGAAAACTCTTTCATGTATTCTGTATATATTACACTATATGAGTAATAAGAAAGCACAACGTTAACCCATAATTTTTTTATGATATCAAAGCTATCCTAGTGTCACAAACATAAAGACAAAATAAATCTAGCCATGGTTAACAACGATGAAAACAAAAATAAGAGAGATGGAGAGAATAGCGATGAGGGGCCAAAAACCAAATCCATTAATGGCACTTCACCATACTATGTTCATCCATCAAAAACACTGGGGCTAGTTATTTATGGTGTCTATGTTCATCCATTAGAAACATTGGGGCTAGTTATTTATGATGTTCCTCTCAAAGAAGAGTCAAATTATAGAGAATGGTCCATTGTTATACGTCATACATTGAGGGCCAAATGAAAGTTAGGCTTCATTTATGGATCGATTACAAAACCTAATGATGACAATATTCAGATTGAAGATTCGTTACTAGTGAATAGTTTGCTAGTCGGTTAGATCATGATCTCTTTTAATCCCTTTTTTCAACCTTTGATTGGATATATGGATACGACCAAAGAGTTATGGGATGACATCAAGGCCATATTTTCTGTCAGAGATGTGATGCGTATATATTAATTACACGGCACTATTAAAGATTATTCCCAACTAGTCCAAAACGTTACTACTTATTTTGGGCACTTAAAGATGTTATGGGATGAGCTCAATGGTTATTTGATGATACCAACATATGCTTATGGAGGCTGCAAATGTAAGTGAGTTAAAGAAATAATGAGGGAACGTGAAAAGGATAAGTTGCACTAATTTCTCATAGGTTTGGACAATGTTATCTATGGTACGGTTCTAGCCAGTATACTCAGTAAGACACCTCCTCCCCCCTTTTAACATTGCTTATTCTAATTTTCTGCAAGAAGAGAGGTATAAGCTGTGAGATCCCACATCGGTTGGAGAGAGAAACGAAGTACGCCTTATAAGGGTATAAATGTCTCTCCTTTACAGACACGTTTTCTATGACCTAATGCACCGGATCCCATCGAAACTCCAAGGTTAAATGTGCTTAGGTAAGAGTAGTTCTAGGATGAGTGACCTCCTATAAAGGTGTCGGAAAAAGCAAAACTGTAAGGATTTAGCTGGGTCAAGGCTTAAAGCAGACAATATCTGTAAACAGGTAATCTGGGATGTTACATAAGCAGCTAATTAAAGCCAAGGAAGAGTTAGTAGATTATGTGATGTAAATGCCCTTAAATTTCTTACTAATGCTCAAATTGTTTCTGCTAAGAATCAAAAATCGAACTCTTCAAGTTTGGGTGACAGATCAGTGTGTTCTTACTATAAAAAGTAATGTCATAAAGCTAAAAATTGCTTCTAGCTTCATGGCTACCTAGATTGGTGGTCTATTGGTCATGGGAAATGAGGAATAGTCACAAGTCTGGTTGTGGCAAAATGACTGGTGGTGTTGTTGCAAATGTTGCACAAGGCCTTGCTAAGTCCTTTAATGTGAATCTTGTTGCAGTCAATATTGGCAATCACAGGCAATTTTATGGTCTGAGCAACGAGGACTAGATGACGCTTGTTAATCTTCTTCATCAGTGTAATCCACTGGGACAAAAGAAAAATTATCAGGCAATAAACCTCTTTTTAATTGGTTGATTGATAGTGATGCCTCGTATCACATAATTGGCGATAAGTCTATTATGCATGATATATATGAGCTTGCCCCTACACCTGTTGGGTTACCTAATGGTGACATTACATATGTAACTCAAGTGGGAACGATACATGTTCTTGGTGGTATTTGTTTAAAAAATGTTCTGTTTGTGCTCGAAATAAAGTGCTAACTTATTTTTGTTAATTGATTGATTAAAGATGTGTTTTGTGTTGTCACTTTTATAGAATTGTTGGGTGCGATACAAGATCACACTTCGACGATGTTGATTAGAGTGGGTTAAGAGCGAGGAGGGTTCTACATGTTCTGTGGTGTAGCTGTGACTCATTTGTGTAAGGTTTTGTAGCAAGGAGAGCCCGGATTTGTTGCATCAGCAGCTGGGACACCCATCCTCTAAAGTTGTTAGTTTAGTTTCTAGAACTTCTAGTAGTATATTTGGAGAATAATTTTTGTGATGTCTATTTATGTGCTAAGTAGATTGGGGATTTTTTTCCTTTAAGTTCAAGTCATGCTTTGGAACCTTTTCAATTGATTCATTGTGATGTTTGGGGCCCTTATAGTGTTTCTTCCTCATATGGTGCATCTTATTTTCTCACAATAGTTTATTATTTTTCACAGGCTGTTTGGGTTCATTTTATGGCAGAAAAGAGCGAGGTTCCCAACTTATTGAAATAATTTTATGCCATAGTAAAAACCTAATTTAATTAGAATGTTAAAATCATTAGAAGTGACAATGGAACCAAATTTCAACCACTACAATCATATGTTTTGGAGCATGGGATGAAGTTTTAAACTTCTTGTAATGATACCCCTCAACAAAATGGGTGTGTTATGAAAGAAAACACAAACATATTCTAAATATAGGGCATGATATACGCTTTCAAGTCAATTTACCTATTGAATTCACAGAGGAATACATAATCATAGCTAGGTATTCGATAAATAAAACTCCCACCTCTCTCAATAATGACAAAACACCTCATGAACTTCTATTTGGGTCTTCGCATTCATATGGGAATTTGCATGGTTTTGGGTGTTTGGCTTACTCACATTTTCATTGGCATAAATGTGATAAATTTGGGCGTCAACGTCATAAATGTCTATTTGTAGGGTACGCACATGGTAAAAAGAGATGGAAACTTTATGATCTTGAAATAGGGGAGTACTTTGTATTTAGGGATATGTCGTTTGATGAAACTTAACTTCCATATCATGCTGCCTGTGAGTCTATGCCCTCACCTCTTTCATTCCCCGACAATGCATTTATATCCTATTTCTTTGATGATCCACATCCTCCCATAGCATCCTCACCCGTGAATGAAAGCTCAGACTAAAGTCTTGTGTCTACTCTTGTTAGGAGGAGTCGAAATAATGGGGAGTGTGATAGTGTGGACTATGTTGTTAAGCAAGACTCTGAGCTACCTTCCAGTATAGTGGACAATTGTGTTGTTAGTCAGCTCATTGAACCTCCATCTACTAATGTCAATGCCCCTTCAGTGTTCTATCTAGCTGCTACCGACAATAATATGGGACAAGGACATCGACAAAAGCAATTTAATGTTCAGTTCAAGGATTATACTTGCACCAATAATGTCACGTTTGTAGACCCCTTTATACCTTCCCCTTCTTCGGCGTCCTCAAGTAATCTGTATCCCATAACTTGTTATGTTTCCCATGATAATTTTTCTTTTACGCATAAGGCTTTTGATGTAGCTATTGACAGTGAGGTTGTGACTACTTCTTTTCCCAAGGCAACGCATGATCCTCGATGGAGGGAAGTTATGCATCAAGAAACTTAAGCTCTTAAAGCAAACATCACATAGACTATTAAAAATCTCCCTTCTAGTAAGCATGCTATCGGTTGTAAATAGGTTTATCGCATCCAATATAATTTTGATGGTACTATTAAGCGATGTAAGGCCCATCTAGTTATTCTTGGAAACAATTAGAAAGAGGGTGTGGATTTCACTAAGATGTTTGCCCCTGTAGCTAAAATGGTTACGATTTAGAACATTTATTGCTGTTGTTATTGCCAAGGATTGGGAATTGCATCAGATGGACATATATAATGCCTTTTTACAGGGTGATTTGCATAAGGAAATTTATATGCGTTTGCTTCCCAGTTTTTCTAGTTTTCATTATAGACAGGTGGCATGAACAAAAAGAACTACAGTTACTCATACTAACTCAAGCTACCATGCTTTATTCTTTTCTTTTCTTTTCTTTTCTTTTCTTTTTCTCTTTTTTTTCTTTTCTTTCCTTTTTTTCTTTTTCTTTTTTCCTTTTTTTGATTTTTTCTTTTTTTTTCTTTTTTCTTTTTTCTTTTTCCCTTTTCTTTTCTTTTCTTTTCTTTTTTCAAATACGCTAAGAATAAGAGAAAAAATAAAAATAAGAGAAAATAACAACACATGAGTAGAAGTACCTATAAAAATATCTCAGAACACAATATATAACAAAATTCTCAAATTACTCAATGCTTCATTCAACTTGTGAAGGGAAAAGGCTAATGGGGTTTTCGGTTTTAATGTAAGGTGATTAATTGAAAAACAAAGTTAAAGGCTCAAACGTGTTTGCAAAAGGAAAATAACTAGGTGGGTCAATTTTAAGCTGAGGGTGTAAAAATAAAGAAGGCCTTAATCACTTCTATATCTCATGTGATCAAATAAATTCAAACCGGTTCCATGCAAGTTCTGAAGGCAACATGAATAGAGGAGCATCACACAATTCAAACAATTATCATGACATAAAAAGGATGTCATTTAGGCTCAAATTTCACTCACCAGTTTAAGTTAAGAATTCACCTTAATTTCACAATTTACTTCATCACTCAAATGTCAAAATTTTGACTAAGTCTATGAGGTCAGCTATTGCAATCAATGAACATGTTTCATCTTAAAACATACTCAGCCCTTTTTAATTTCATACATACACCCAATCTCATTCAAACTAATGTGACCAAGCTTCATGGCTCAACATGCAAAACCATACACAAAATCAATAAAAATAGCCGCAACAAACCAACAATATTCACACAAAAGCCGAAATTTGCCACATCAAAAGTCTAAATTTCTCCCCCACCTTGAACCAACATTGTTCGCAATGTTAAAGAAGAATAAAAGAAATAAAGGAAAAGAGTTAAAGAAAGCTTTTATGTTTGGAGGTATTGAGATCAAGGTGTTGGCGGATGTGGTGGTTACAATTCTTCGTACTCCCAATAGGCCCTCAGATTGTTCTCCAAATGGTGCATGGTCCTTTAAAGCCGATTGAGGCGAGCGTCCAAAATCGGCGTGTTGTTGTGAATGTGTGATAGGTTTTGCTGGTGGTGGGTTGCTAGGTTTAGCTGGTGGTATCCGGCCTCGTCCGGTGGAAGTTCTTGCTGTCGAGAAGGTAGTCGAGCCGGGAGCTGTGACAGCGAGGTGACCTTGGCTAAGGTCCACAATCCCCATCCTGCAAAGGCAATCTAAATCCAATGGCTCTATACCACAAGCCACATTCATATTAGTGTTATCAAGATCTAGCACTTTCAACTTAACAGCCAATTGTGTGATATAAGACCCAAGGATCAACGGTTTAGATTTCTTCTGCAAGATAGAATGAAATTGGTGCATAAACCAAAAACCCAAGTTAACTGGAATATGCCTATCCATACACCACAAGAAATAAAATTTAGCCTTCGACAAAGTACCCGTAGCATTATTTCGATCGGAAAAATTAAATGCTAGCAACCTATGAATAATCTTGAAAATAGGGTTTCAAAGAAAGGAACTTTTGGACAGGCTAGCATTACACGGATGGGTATCGACAGACCATTGATGCCACAATTCCGAAGCATTAAAATCCGCATGAAAATCACATTGGGAATTGATAAATAATTCGGTTTCAGTTTCAGCAGTAGAGAGAAATCCCAAAGCAACATTAAATTCAGCAATTGAACACGCAAATTCCTTCCCCATCAATCTAAATTCGACAGCCTCGTTGGTATACATATCAAAATCCTTATCACAATTAAATTAGAAAGTGATGTAAAATTCTCTAGTTAATTCCTCAAAAGCAGGGCAATCTATTCGGGCAAAAGCACTACATGCAATGGGACCCATTAATTGCATAAAAGAATCATACACTTGTAAAGCTTCAAGGGTTTCAGAAAGAATAGATTTACAGGGGCAAATCTGTCGTTAGCGAAGCTGCTCGAATTTGACGATATCTTTAGGCAACACGAAGGAAGTGCAGCCCGCCATTATGGTGTTTAATCTACTTCGGGTTTCCACCTCCTTGCCTCTCCTTGACCGAAGTCGTGTCCGTGGGGCTGGGTGAAGGGACGGTGGTGCTGGAGCTAGAACATGGGTGGTTATCGTGGGCTGAGATGAGGGTTGTGGTGGGTTGATGTCAGCTGCAAACTGAATGGGGGTGGGTAGCCAAACCGAATGGGGGTGGGTAGCCTTCGGGAGTCACTTTTCTTCCTGGGAATTATGCCACATGTGGAGAATGACCTGTAAAAATAGAGATTAACGTAACACTAAAATAACAGAAGAGGGTGGAATGCGTGAGTGGGTAGTGGAGGAAGGGGGTTTGCATGGAGTTTTAGTGGTTAGGTGAAATTGATGGGTAAGGTGAATGTGGGATGGAGAATCGGCAATTGAAGATGAAGGAAGAGAGAAGGAATCTAGGTCTAAAAACAAAGGGGGAAAAATAGGGGAAAAACCAAGTAGGGGCGGTAATTGAAAATGTTTCGTTTTTTGTAATTTTTTTAATTGATGTAAAAAGGAAAAGAAAAAAATAAAAAGGACAGAAAATAAAAATAATTAATTAAAAAATTCGTAAATTGAAATTCTTAACTAAATGAAATAATAATGAAAATAAATATTGTTGAAGAAATAACATAGACAAACCTGAACAATTTACGGGTTGCCCCGAACGTGCTTCTTTAAAGTCGTTAGCTGGACTTGTATCGTTACTTACCAATTTAGAAATAGGTGGGGGGTGCCAACTCTATTTCATCCACCCGCTCGACCGAAGAAGTTTCATAATACGGCTTAAGGAGATGTCCATTAATCTTAAATACCTTAGAGGTATCTTCGCTCTAAATTTCTACCGCACCACGAGGGAAAACGTTAGTAACAATAAACGGTACAAGCCATCGAGATCGTAATTTTTCTGGGAATAACTTAAGCTTTGAATGATAGAGAAGAACTTTTTGTCCGAGGGAAAATTGTTTCCTAGAAATCATTCTATTATGAAAAGCCTTAGTTTTCTCCTTGTAAATTTTCAAATTTTCATATGCCTCATTACGAATCTCTTCTAATTCTTGCAATTGCAACTTCCTACTAGTACTAACCTCCAATTGATCCATATTTAACTGCTTCACAGCCCAGTAAACTCTATGCTCAATTTCTACAGGTAAATTACAAGGCTTACTGAAAACTAACCTGTAAGGCGACATGCCTATAGGAGTTTTGTACACAGTCCGGTAGGCCCATAAAGCATCATCCAGTCACAGACTCCAATCCTTTCTGTTCGGAGTAACCACTTTTTCTAATATGGACTTGATCTCTCTATTGGATACCTCAACTTGCCCACTTGTCTGTGGGTGGTAGGCGGTAGAGATTCAGTGTGTAATGCCACATCTTTTCATCAACGCTTCGAAAATCTTGTTGCAAAAATGCGTCCCTCGATCGCTAATAATAGCACGAGGCATTCCAAACCTGAAAAAAAAATATTTGATTTAACAAAATCAATTACAGTTTTAGCATCATCAGATATAGTAGCCTTAGCTTCAACCCAGTTTGAAATGTAGTCTACGGCTAACAAGATATAATTCTTGCCAAAAGAGGAAGGAAAAGGACCCATAAAGTCTATTCCCCAAACATAAAAAATATTTCGTAAATGGCATTTGATTTTTTGATCTCGAGTTACCCGTTATTTGACAACGATTGCAAGACTTGCAAAACATGTAAGAGTCATAAAATAACTTAGGCCAAAATAGTCCACATTCTAAAATTTTGCGAGCAGTTCATTTGGGACCAAAATGTCCCCCACACACAGATGAATGAAAAAATTGCAAAATAGACGAAATTTCATCATCTGTGATGCATCTCCTAACAATCTGATCAAAATTTTTTTTCCAAAGATGAGGTTCATCCCACACATAATATCTAGCCTTTCGCTTGATTTTATCTTTCTCAGCTCTAGATAGATCACTAGGTAAGGACTTAGTTACTAAAAAGTTCACTATGTCTGCATACCAAGGGGTTACCTGTTGAATTGCGAAAAGACTCTCATCCGGAAATTTATCATGAAGGACATCAGGCGTAGTACTCGATGTGATCCGGCTTAAGTGATTGGCCACCAGATTTTCTGCTCCTTTCTTGTCACAAATTTTCACATCGAATTCTTGGATCAGTAATATCCATCGAATTAATCTTGGCTTGGCTTCTTTCTTGTTTACCAAATACCTTAGCGCTGCATGGTCAGAGTAGATGATTACCTTGGTCCCCAACAGATATGACCGAAACTTTCCAACCTAAAGACGACTGCTAAAAACTATTTCTCCATTGTGGAATAATTTTTTTGGGCATCATTAAGTTTCATAGAAGCATAATAAATAACATGACGTACCTTGTCCACTTTTTGTCGCAATACAGCACCTACGACATAATCCGACGCGTCGCATATTAATTCGAAAGGCATGTCCCAACATGGTCGTTGAATTATTGGTGCTGTATTGCGACAAAAAGTGGACAAGGTACGTCATGTTATTTATTATGCTTCTATGAAACTT
>JANIJF010000008.1:41280658-41292111 GCA_024520955.1 Erythroxylum bequaertii
TTAAAAACAAGCCTACACTTCTTATTTACAATCTTGCCATTAATGAGTGAAAAATGACCCTTATACCCTTCCTTATAAGCCCTGTAACTTAAAAGCTTAAGTGGCTTGCTAATTTTGCCCCTCATGCAATTCTTACAACCTTAATTTAATTTAATCCATGTCATATGGTCTTTCCCACATTAACATGCTAATTACTCACATTAACATACTAATTAATTCCACAAAATACTCTATTAAGACCTTAAAATTCATTTAAATCATTGCCTAACTCCTTCCAAAAATTAAGGCATCTTTCTAATAATGCAATTGAAGGAATTTGCTAACACTTCCTTCTAGAAACATGTTTCTCAATTGTCTTAATTTTCTAATAACATAAAAGTCATTCAATTTGGTTCAGAAATCTGAAAGTTATTCGCAAAACATTTCAGACCGTTCTTATACTGAAACATTATTCTATGCTTGACTTCCATCTGAAAATTGACATTCTTATAGACTGAATTAAAACTCGATTTCATCAGAACATTTGTAGCCATATATCCCTAGTTTATTCCAAATTAAGAATCATCTCGTTTGGATAATTAGAACAAAAGTTATGGCTCAAACACTTTCGGACTATTACTAAACCGAGACTATACACTATACCCCAATTCACTCCAGAAATTGAAAGTCTTAAGGACTGAATTGAAATTCGATTCCTTTAGCTAACTTGTAGCTCCATGTCTCTATTTAGTTAGAAACAAGAATCAACTCATTTGAAGCTCTACATATCAAAATATCATCAAAATACTGAAGCATATTCAGTAAAATATCCAACTCATACTCTTTTAACCGATCCTCTCACTTTGATTCAATCAATCTTTTCTAATTTATTTCAAATTCAAGAATTCTCCTTTTCTATAAACATGAAGAATCGTCAACAATTCCTCATTTAACAGTTCTAGCTTCCAAGAAAAGTTCGGGGTCTAACAATTCTCTCCCCTTAAAGAATTTCATCCTCAAAATTCATACCTTACTAATCTAGGGGCAGAGGTTTGCTTCCTCTTGTACTCTTTTGTTTTTCCATTTTACTCCATCACTCAAATGCTTTCTTTCAAATGACCTTGGTTAATGGATTCAATCAATCCCTCCATGACTTGCTCAGATACCACACCATCCTATCTGTTTCTTCCATATGCTTCAGACTAATCACATTTTTTCCCACTTCCTAGGTCCATAACACTCATATTATATCCTACCAATTCTTCTTAACATACTCACATATATCACATTTCGAATGTGAGACATCTTTTATTAGTAGCAACACTTATAACTATTTCATATAGACCTATTTGTGTCGGGCTTAAGCACACTCTTGTTCGAGCTTGAGCAAACCTTGGCATGGTGGTATTCATAAACATGCACTCATGTGAGTATAAATATGTAGCTCTGAGAGTATCACAGAGGTAATTTATCTTATGCTTGATGATTCACATCAGGGTAGTGCTAAGTGACTGTGTGCTAACACACTTAACTCTCATGCCTAATCTTACTAGATTTCATGCCCTTGACGTTGATCCTTCTAATTCGTTCATTTTTCTTAATTCACCTAATTCTTATCATTCATCCATTTCACCTGTCCATAACATCTCCACTTCTAGCCTTCAACGACTTGTAGGCCTTACTCATCATAATACAAAAGCGATGACTCCTTCTATCATCTAACTCCTCATACAGTATTTAACTGAACTTACTAGGACGATGATTGTCGTGCTTAAAGTCAAATAGAACTATACTTGGACCTCATGGCTCTATGAACTTTAAACTATGTGCCTTAAGCATATTCTTGACAGTTAAGACCATCAATTCAAACGTTCACTTGCTTGCTTTGACATTCTTAGCCACTAGAAGATCTTTCGATGTATTCCTACTAGGATGCATAACCTATGTTACCATTTGTATTTTTCTAGCAATCCCTTTGCTCAATCATCTTTATTGATTTCACATACTTCTTGTTTCATTCACCATGTATAATTCTTCCTATTCGAACTCGAAATTCAGATCTGTTTTCAATCTCTTAATAAGATTCACAATCTCTTAATCCTGGGGTTTTCCCCTTCTGCTAACTGCTTCCCTTCATGAGAATTTTTGGCAAGCCATTCATCCATATCCTCCTCATCATGTGAGTTTGAATCATAGGATGAACCCCAGCTTGAGTTATCTTCGTCTTTGTGGGAAAGCAACGGAGTGTGTTCAGCTGCTGTTTCTCCTACCTGTCTACTTTCTCTGTGATCTTGGAACACATTGCAGAATCTGAAGGTTAATAAGCAGATGACGGTCATAATGCCTGCATCCAGGAATAGTGGCAGATGAGGATGAATTTATTATTTTTCCTGACACAAAGAATAATCGTGGAGTAACAGCTCACCTGATCCAATAAAGTAAGTGATCCATCTAGGTCCAAATGACAATTTCACCAGCCAGTCATGATCTATACCAACCTGAAAGAAGGGTTAAAACTCATGCTTGAAAATCAACAAGATTTTGATCCATAAAGTCTCCAATATGATAAAGTAAACTGGGAAAATGTTCTAAAAGGTGTCAGAAGTGTTTCTTCATGATTTTCCAAAAATTACACACATCTTGGTATCTACCACGGACAAATTATTTGCAAGTAATCTGATTTCCCATCCACTCCAAATGTTAAACTTTTTACCTCTTCTGCAGCAGGAGACGTTAGAATAGCTGCATTTGTCCCCAAAAGAAACAGCTTTAAACTGCATAAGTTGTTGTTGAGGGGGCACCTATAGTATGCCTGAGTTGTGTTATAAACAAAAGCATTCACCATAAAGGTCAACTCCACCTGCATAATGAAGATAAGTCATCTAATGATTTGCAAAAACCTAACTGTCCACAAGGAGTGCGTTATTGAAGAAATAATGATCATTAGCTTTCCCAGAAAAGGTACATCCACCAACTGCTGGATAAATGCTATGTATGTGAAACAAATCTGTCAATTTTCTTTACCAGATTATTCAAGCACCATTAAAAATCCATGAATAACTTATTCCTTTTTTGCTTTCAAAAGTCCAGGAAAAGCTGCCAGATATTAGTAACTGGTGATACGTCTAGTTGAGTTACTGGGGCACCTATCAGAAATACAAATTTGAGCTATATTACCATTTCTAAATGTAGATAACATGTGTGACAGCCAAATAAGTGGCATTTAAAGGTTTTATGATTAATAGCAGACTGCAAAACACTTACAAATCAACCATTAGTTGAATCTATGAGAGAGTTCCCTCACAGCTGAACAGCAATAGAACAAAATCTACATTTGCACTTACAGTGATCCAAATATACCATTAGCTTTTACCTGATCATCATAATCGGGTTCCAACGAATAGCTCTACTGGGGTGTGAAATTTGACCTGTGTTCTTGATCATTGAAGAGATGGTACCAAGTGAAGGGTACAAGATGACTTCCTAATAATCTTTCCCACAAACTATGTGATTTTATGCATTCTAAGCATGTAATTTAAGGTATGACTGAAAAGAATGTTCTTTTTCCAGTGATTATTAACCTGAATGAATTTGTATGCTCAAGAACTAATAACATGTTTTGGAGTTGGAATGAGCCAAGTAGAGCCAACTATGATGCTACGTGTGATGTTGAAATAGAAAGTCAAGAAAATACCTCTACTTCCTCATTGTTCAGATTTCCCACAGCAATATAATAATCAGAAGACTTTGAAATTTTTTGTTGAATCACTCCGCTCCCTGTGAAATAATGCAATCAGAACCCCTAGGTCGAAGCTAAGTCTATAATAGGAAGACAGAGTTGTAGTACTCCAGGAAAAACAATACCTTCAATAATATTCCAGGACAACGTTGTATTTGGATGTGAAGGATCCTCTATCCATTCGACGAGGCTTTCTTTACCTGCATGCCAAGAGAAAAAAAATTAATGAAACATAAAATCAAAGGGAAGCAAGAAAAGGAAAAGGAAATAATACACGGACACACTTTTAATCCATATTCTGGCTATGCAAGATTCAAACTCGTTACTAATTATAGAGTTCTTCCAAGTTTCCCTGAAACTATACCCAAAATCTAATATCATTGGCTGCCAGATATATCAGAAAATATTATTAAAGCGTGTACAGCAGTAGTTCTTTAGTAGTATATATATGTGGATTTATATGTGTTTAGTTTCTTAGAGAAAAGGTAAAACCAAGCATGAAAGCTACTCCCGCTATACTTTTTGGAGTCTTCAGAAAATGTTAGAATATTAGCTCAAATCATAATGTAGGAAGCATTTGTCTGGAAATCAACTACAAACAAATAGTAATTCTAAACTAATAGTAGGAAACTCACCTTGGGCAATTATAAGGGACACAGGCAAAGTACTTTGAGTTTTTACACTATAAAAGATATCCAACTTAGAACCCTTGTTTAGGAAGTAGATCCACTCCTGCAGAAAACAAGTTCAATATGCAAATCAATAAAATTTGTCTTCTATGCTATAGTAATGGAATTGTGCATATGACTTGGCCTTTTTTATTTCACAAAGCTGTTCTCACATAAGACAGAAGCTATTAGATCTTAGTGTGGCATGAATGGAAAGGTCAAATTGAATAATTTACAATTTCCTTCTTTGAGTTTTTGATGCAGTCAGTTGGTTGTCCTTGAATGGTTAGAGAAATTATGCAATTGGGCTTTCTATACATTCGACTGGAAAGTCTTCCATCATGTACAACAATGAGACATAGCCTATGTTTAGAACTAGTGAGACAAGATTTACAACGTATTGAAAAAGAAAATGAAGGATTTAAGTAGTTCAGTATTTGCCTTGTGCAAATCATATGCAACAACAACTTTGAATGCTTCAGTCCAAATGATTTCCACATCCAAAGGAGGAGGCTTGTAGAATCCATACAACATTGGCACTGATTTAGTTTTATCTGTCATTTGTGCCTGTTCGTTAAATTTGAAATCAGATCACGAGAGGAGAAAGAAGAACACAAAACAAAGAAAAGGAAGTTAATTACCGTAATAGACTGCACAAACAAAGAATTAGTTTGTATGAGGCGTGAGCAATGGGAACCCAAATACAATCTCTGGGATCCATAAACGCCAAGAATCAATGTCATAGATGCTGCTTGCAATGGATTATCGTCATATTATATCCAGAGATTAAAATCAAAATTAAGATACCATAGCAATTAAAAAAATGAAATTGGAAAAGAAAAAGGAGCCAAATAGGGATCTGGGATACTAAAGTAGAAGCCTAGGATTTAACTGATTCAAATTTAAAGAAGTTTTTTCACAGTGTTCTATAAGAATGTGACTACGAAAATGTGAAGAAAGAAGAATTAGGAAATGAAAAGCGCACCAAATAACCAGAAGGTGAGAAGAACGAGGAGGCAGGACCAAACGTCTTCTCTCATCTCGCTGGGTACGGCAGCGGAAGCAGTATCAGTTGTCAGCCTGCTTAAACGATAAGCTGCAACTGAACCAGCACCTGGTCTCCGTTGTTGCTCTTCTTGGCTATGAAGTTGTCCTTCTCTTTCCTCATTTTCCTGTTGATCAGTGTCCTCTTCCGGTTGAATTCGGGGAGCTGAAATCGAAGAAGAAGAGGAGGTGGCATCAATGGAAATACGCTGAACACGATCTGGGTCTTCCATAAGATTACCAGCAGGTGTACAAGATTTGGAAGTAAAAATGTACAAGTTTGAAAACAGTTCGGCAAAACATGAAAGAAAAGAAACTTTTCTAGTTTATTGTGATCCTCCGCCCCTCTGCATTGGCAAGTGCCACCAAGCAGTCGTCTCTCGTCCTCGGGGCTGGGACTGGTCGTTGAATCACTGACAGTTCGTTGAAACAACTGTACCTGTGGCTTGTTTTAATTTAAATGGTTGGTTACGGCATACATGGAAGCGGGCTAGGCCTGGCCCGACCCAAGTTTTTATTGAGCTCAAACTCGTTAAAAACTTGAGTTTGATGTGATTAGAGCAATTCTATGTCCTTACCACTTACTAGTTGACGATGTTGTTCTTATTTGAGTATAATGTTGGAGAATTACAATGAGACCAAAGTATGTCGTGATAATGTTATATGAAGTCACTAAAAAGAAAGATCATGTCAGATTAATTGAATATTAAAGATTTGAATGTATGAGATCCAAAGAAGTTAGTGGCAGCTAAGTCTACCAAAGAAGTGATTAACATTCAAATTGGGAAGCTTAGAAGGACATGTGAAACTTTGAAGATTGAAGCCAAAATGAAGGAAAGTTAAAGATGTGTGTATAGGTCACAGATTTAAACAAAGGATATACGAAGGACTATCATCCTCTGCCCAAAATTGACCCACTTATGAATGGAATGCCATGTTACGAATAATTGAGCTTCATATACTTCGGATATAATTAGATCTATATGTACAAACCTTAGTAGGATAAAAAATTATTTTATCACCCACATATTACTCTAAGGTAATGCCCTTTGGAATAAAAATATAGGAGTAATATATCGAAGACTACTTAATATGATGTTTCTAAAGTAGATAGAAGATTACATGGATGATATAATCGAAGGCTGCTAATATGCAAAGAAACTTGTTATGTCGTGATCAGAGGATATTTATACATGCTATCTTTTATACCAACTTATTTGAGATGTGTTAGTACTATAGGAGTGCAACAAATCTTGAAGGAACTTTATAGGAGATCTTGTAAGGCATATTAAGGAACAATAACTTAATTCACAGGATCTAAAGGGTATGTTACTTCTAACTAACCCTAAAGAAGGGCTCCAATGAATATGTAAAAACCTAAGACAATTTCTAAAGACATGCTCTTTACCATAATCAGCCAATTATATATTACATAACAATTTCTGATCCTATTTTGTTTGATTAGTAAATTATAGGCATGTTAGGGCCATTTTCTCTTGTTAATAAGCAACATAAGTTCATTTTTGTGGTTATTAATTACTTCATCAAATAGGTTGAGGTAGAATCTTTTGCAAAGGTATTCGTAGGAGATTGGAAAATTTTAATAGTGTTAATATTATGTGCATAAATGGAGTTTCCTGTCTTGATACTCATAAATAACGTATTGTACTTTGCAAGTAAAGTTTTGAAACTTTCATATTTCTGCCAACATTAAATGGAAGTTCTCTTTAATTTCAAATCTCAGATGAATGTTTTAACACAGGTAACAAATCACGCGACATTGAAAGGGCCAAGGACAAGAGTAAGTTAAATTATATAGGTAGTTGGCCTGAAGATTTTCGTAACATACTACAAGCCTACTTAACCACCCACAAGACATCTATAGTGGATCATATCCTTTCAATTTCACATGCGTACCCGTTGATCTAAAGTTCTCAAGTAATTAGGTATTTGGTTTCGATGATAAGCAAAATGGAGACCATTTGCATAATTAGTTAAACCTCGTTCAAGAGAAAATGGAAGAATTAAGTTCGAAGAATAGGACATACCAAAAAAGGTTAAGGTTGTTCAATGTGAAGAAGAAAAAAATGTCAAGATTTGCATGAAGGAAACTTACTCTTAAAAGGAATGGATACAATGGATAAAAGAGACTTAAGAAGAAAATTAGATTAGATTGCTCAACATAAAACAAGTCATTAGAGCAAGAATAGACGGATTTAAAGAACTTAATGGAATAAAATAACAAGAATATGGAATGGGAAGCATATAAGACCTATTATAGTTAAATTTCAATTTATTTGATATATTTCTGTTATTTAGAATTTATCCATTTATGTTTCTAAATATTTGAATAAATTCATAAGTTATGTTTTAAAATTAAGATGCAATCCCATATTTGTCAACTTCCAAAAAATATCCAAAATTAAGCAAAAATGGGATCTAAACTAAATTTTCAAAGCTCTTAGTGACAAAATGGTAAGTGTATAGTTGATATATAATTTTAATGCTATAAAACATTTCTCTTTGACAATATATCACCCATTAACGTAGAAAATGTACATATTTTTTAGTAAGTAATATAATGGTAAGTAGGGTATCGATATCATAAAGAAGTAATGTGGACAGAATTTTAACAATGGCAATGAAAATAAATGATAAGACAATTAACCAAAAGATCGAATGTAATCAAATAACTATTCTTAGATGAGTACTTCCCTTAATAACACTTTTGATTTTACAATTTAATTAACCTAAAATGAATATATTCTCTAGATAGTAGGACTTCCTACTCTCTCGAGCTATAACAATTTACACGTCAATTTGTTAACTTGAATTTATAACTATACTAACAACCCTTTGAATGCATCACGTTTTTTAAAATCCTATAAATGGTTTTGTCATAAGACAATGAAGATCATATAAGTCTCCCTTGAGCACTATGTTCAACCCCCTTTACTTAAGTCACGATCCACTCACAAGCAAGCTCTATAGAACCATCTACAAGTGAACTAAAATCAAATTTAGATGTCAACATAAATAAATCAGTATAAGAACAACAAAAATAGCTCATAAAAATATATCTCATATCATAAATTAAATTGAATCAGTCCATTAAAAAATAGTCACTTGCTTATCCTTATCTAAACATAAGAAAAGAGTTTTGCCACAAAACACATTTGAAACAATGAAATCATAAAACAAAAATACAAAATCATAATAAAAGTACTTATAGATAAAACTTTCTAATTTTACCATTTGATATATTAAGATGATATCTAGATCATAAGTATCTAGAAAAAATAGCTTAAAAAATCAATTACTTAAAGGTTGAAGAAGTCTTATGATGGTTAAATCTTAATTTTAGAGAAAAAAGATATTTTCTAAGGACATAAAATATTATAAAAATTAAGGTTTCTCCCTTTAAAATGTTTTACTTTAGATACGTTATAGTTTTTCCAATGGTCATGGCTTAGATTGTGGGCCTTTAATGTGTCTTTTGGGTGATAAATATTGCCTTTGGCATGTCCTTGTCTATAAGTAATAGATCTTATTATTTTCTTGAAAACGAATACATTGCATGTAGCATGATTGTCTCCTACACAACTGTGGCTTAGGCCATGTCACTTTGCAGCACTTGATCATATTAGGCAATAGGCTACAAGACAAGCTTGGGCTAGATCATATTCCTTCAAAAATTGTGAATTTCTTCATATTTTTTCTTGAAATTGCCTTTAATTCTTGAATAATATCATCTCAATGTCCAATTTGCATAATTACCTAAAAAGATAATAAAAACTAAGTAAAATAAAGTAATTTAGCATTAAACAAGCAAAATACTTAAATAAATATGTGCATAATTCATTCACATCAAATGTCTTCATACTTAAGATTTTGCTTATCCTTAAGCAGATCAATTTCATCATTTTTAAAATGTATCATTTCTAATAAAGACTTAACATTTCAATTAGAATAATCTAGACTATCCATCATGCATTAAGTTACACTATTCATCAATTAGTTAGGCTTTTAAATACTTGAATTAGGTCATAAATCAATTCAATTTACATCAAATAATACTTCAAAAGTGAACTTAATTTATAAAATTAAACATAATTTATAAATTAGACATTCATAAAAAAGATGTTTCAACTTTTAAACATTTTAATAACACATTAATATAAAAATAAAACACTAAACTTTAAATTAACAAAGGAGCATTTAGAGGCTATTTAAAAATTGTTATAACCTTTTGAGGCAAAAGGTAATACCATGTCATGAGTGCTCTCGTTACTCATTTAGGTTATTATTTCAAAAAGTTACTATAACTACTCTTTAACTTCAAAATTTTTAGTTAAGTTAAAAGCAAGTATAGTGAGTTTATTTATAGTCATTTATTCATTATTATTTTTATTATTTATTTTCAATAGGATACTAAAATGTTTAGAAAGAATTAACTTCTAAATTGAATATATGTCTAAAATATATTTAAAAATATTGCAACGCAAATGAAGTATCCATTCTCACGATTATTAGAATAAATTAGAACTAAGTTAGTAATCAATGCTCGCAACTATTGGCCCTCAGTTATTGAATCACAAAATAATCAAACTTATAAATATTTCATAACTATTAATCTTCTTTCAAAATTATTATATTTTAAGCCAACTGAAATAAAATTAATAAAGGTAATGATAATAAAATTAATAAGCATAATAACTTATGCCTATAAATCATCAATTATCTCTCAATACTTGAGTTATATATTAGTTCTCAATATACCAATATAAAGAATACAAATTAAATATTTTGGATAATAAATAGAAAGGGAGGATTTAAAAACATATAAGAAAATTCTCTATCTCCTGTTATCATTTGTTGTCAAAGTTATTTATGATCATCATTTAGGATTTACTTATACCTTATAAAAAGCCATAATTAAAGGGAAAAAAATGGAAATGGAAATAGACATTAATTGAAACCAACATAAAGTACTGAACATAAATAAAATGACTATAACTAAAATAAAAAAAAGAAAATGGTTAGGATGTATAAAGGAAAAGCACACAATCAAAATATATATGCCACAAGGAAAAGAAAAGAGAAGAGAGGTTTGCAGCAAGCTCATCATTACAATCTCTCTTCTCCTCTAGCATTATGGAGAATTGGGCTGGTTGTTTGGAGTAACCTATATTGAAAGTAAACAGATAGTCGCTACTTTATCTGTTGCAGCTATTGTCCTTACTTCTTCAATTTCCTCTATATCTTCTAGAACATGAAAGTCTATCCTTATTTCTTGTTATTGAGATCAAGAATGCCCTATCAATATACCCACACAATAGCTAATTTGATGTAGGTTAGACCTTAATATATTCCTCTACTGTCTCTTTTACCGGAGATGCATTTATTATTAGATAGGGTGTTGCTCCCTCCTATTCCTTAATTATAACTTCTCTCTCTCTTGACTAAAATATTGGCTGCACAACCTTCTTATCTAACCTCATGTATTTTATATTAGGATCCGATTTTAGAACCGGACCCCAACCGGAAAAATTGAAAACGGAAACATAAGGCGAAAGTCAAAGTGCGCGAGAGTCAACGAAAACAAAATCGGATTAAAAAGCGAAAGAAACAAAAGGAAATCGAATTCTTAATGAGCCATAGAAAATCGAAAGGTTCGGAAATCATAAAGCGGAAACAAAATAAAAAGTGGAATCTAAGGAACGGATTCACAAAATTCCGACATCCGAAAGGAGGACCTTAGAAAAACATCACGTTGGAAACCATACGATACACTCGGTCTAAACTAATCCAAATCGGTATAATTTTTTTTTCATTCTTTAATCAAGCAAATTCAATTATCCCCATTTGAATTCATCAATTCCATAACCTCAATTTATTTTATCCCTCATAAGCGAATCATAACTATCAATTTAAACAAAAACTTAATTTTCTTTTGCCATCAAGACGCACACATGTCTATATATCACCAATTCAAACCATAAACAAAAGCACTTCAATATTTC
>JANIJF010000008.1:41444730-41455712 GCA_024520955.1 Erythroxylum bequaertii
GTATAGATCACATGCTTTTGTTCACATTATACCAATAATTGATTGTAAGAGTTTGAAGTGATAATGCTTATAGTGAAATTTGGCATTGTATGCAACAGATATAAATACAAAACTATTGAACAAGTTTATTATATTAAGTATGAAATGTTCTTTTTTGTAGGCTCTATTTTGTGTTATAGAACGTCGCTCATGCTTCTTCTTTGTAGTCTGTAGTTATTTGTCCATCTAGGTAAGTCGTCCAACTAATGTTTACTGTATATGTTGCTTAATAGTACGAGTATTTATGTTTGTCTTTTGTGTGAATGCAAAGGAGGTCTTGATTTTGTGTTATTGTTTAGAATATTCTTATAATCATTGATGAGCTTTTACGTTCTTCTTTAATAGTCTAAATATTTATGTTTGGGATTTGTTTGAATCATTAATGATTATATGTATGATTACATAAGTATTTACTGAATGTGAAATGAGTTTGAGATTTTATGGATGATCCAATGCATAATAAACCCCTAGGACAGTATATAGGCTGAAAACCCGTGATGTAGCTCCTATGAGGCTTATCAGTAAAAAATTTCACAAGCCTAGGAGTTACAGCGAGAACTTGCTTTCTCGATTCATATGGTGTAATAATGTCACATACCTTAGTGTCTTTTTTAATTCAAACTTAGTGTATGAACTTGAATCAAAAAATTAAAGAAGTATTAAGTTGTAATAAACCCCTAGGATAGTATATAGGCTGGAAACCCGTGATACAGCTCCCACGAGGCTTATCGATGAAAAATTTCATAAGCCTAGGAGTCCCAGCGAGAACTTGCCATGCTCCTTAGTGTCTCTTTTAATTCGAACTTAGTGTATGAACTTGAATAAAAAACTAAAGAAGTAGTAAGTTGTATAGTAACAAAAATTTCACAATGATTTGAGGCATAATAAACCCCTAGGATGGTATATAGGCTGAAAACCCATAATGCAGCTCCCATGAGGCTTATCAGTGAAAAATTCCACGAGCCTAGGAGTCACAGCGAGAACTTGCTTTCTCGATTCATATGGTGTAACAATGCCACGTACATTAATGTCTTTTTTAATTCAAACTTAGTGTACGAACTTGAATTAAAAAATTAAAGAAGAAGTAAGTTGTATAGTTACAAAAAATTCATAATGATTTGAGGCATAATAAACCCCTAGGATGATATATAGGCTAGAAACTCGTGATGCAGCTCCCACGAGGCTTATCGGTGAAAAATTCCACGAGCCTAAGAGTCACAATGAAAACTTGCTTTCTCGATTCATATGATGTAACAATGCCATGTACCTTAGTATCTCTTTTAATTCAAACTTAGTGTATGAACGTGAATCAAAAAAATTAAAGAAGTAGTAAGTTGTATAGTTACAGAATGATTTGAGGCATAATAAACCTCTAGATGGTATATAGATTGGAAACTCATGATGCAACTCTTTTAAGGCTTAATGGTGAAAAATTCCACGAGCTTAGGAGTCATAGCAAGAACTTGTTTTCTCGATTCATATGGTGTAACAATGTCACGTACCTTAGTGTCTCTTTTAATTTGAACTTACTGAACAAACTTGAATCAAAAATTAAAGTAGTAAGTTGTATAGTTATGGAAAATTCAAAATGATTTGAGGCATATTAAACCCCTAAGATGGTATATAGGCTTGAAACCTATGATGCAGTTCTCATGAGGCTTATCGGTAAAAAAATTCCACTAACCTAGGAGTCACAACGAGAACTTGCTTTCTTGATTGACAGGTGAAAACAATGTCATATATCATAATGCTTATTTAAAATCAAACTTTGGAAATCAACTTGTAGGTGATTAATTCAAACATCATTACTTGAACTTCAATGTGATTAATTCTCACTTTTTCAAATAACAGTTTTGCATAAATGAGTATTATTGATAGATCTTAGATGTATGGACGATTAACACCTGGTGGTTTCATTAATCCTGAGTTTGTTGAGGGAGTTGAAGCTTTTATTCACTATGCATGTCTTAACTTCCATATATGGATGGCCCAAAGATTAGATATCCATGTAAAAAGTGTAAACATATTCGTTTTATTCCTATTGATGAAGTGAATCTCCATTTGTTAAGAAAATGGTTTGTCCCAAATTATTTTGAGTGGACACAATATGGGAAGCCATTGCTTTATAGCACTTCAAGGGGCAATGAAGAAAACTTATCAATAAATGTGGATGAGTTTTATAGAGGGACTAGATTTAGAACAAATAATGTAGGCACAACTAAAAGTTCTTACATCTAAATGGTTTATGATACAGTCGGTTATACCTTTCAGGAAAATATAAAAAATCTTAAAAAAGAACCAAACCCACGTGAAAAACAACTTTTTGACTTGCTACAATCAGCTGATCAAGAATTGTGGCCAAATTATGAGACCATGACTCAATTGTCTTCAATTGTTCAAATATTGAACATAAAGTCTGAAAGACATATCTTTGATCAAAGTTTTGATAAATTTCTTGATTGGTATAATGAATCATTGCCTTCTGATGATACAATCGTTGCTAATTTTTACAATATGAAGAAACTTATTGGGGGTCTTAGTTTGCTAATTGAAAAAATTGATTGTTACAAATTGGGATGTATGTTGCTTTGGGGAGATCATGTGGAATTACAAGAGTGCAAATTTTATGGTCAATCTAGGTTCAAACCTAGAAAGCGTACTATGAAACAGAAATTAGTGCCTTCGAAGAGAATGTATTATTTTCCACTAACTCCGAGACTTCAAAGACTATATGCCTCTGATGTTACTGCATCTCACATGAAATGACATAATGAACATAAACAGGAAGATGGAATAATAAGTCATCCATTGGATGCACTGACATGAAAACATTTCAATAACACCCATTATGAGTTTGCAACTGAAAGTCGAAATGTTAGGTTGGGATTGTCGACAGATGGATTCCAACCTTTTAGTCAATTCGGGCAATAATATTTATCATAGCCAATCATAATTACTCTTTATAATTTGCCTTCATGGATGTGTATAAATCATAAATATATGTTCTTGACAGTGACTGTGCCAGGGCCTAGAAATCCAAAGCATAAAATTGATGTATTCTTACAACCATCGGTATCTGAATTGCATTATCTTTGGGAATATGATGTGGAGATATATGATGTGTCTTTTAAACAAAATTTTGTGTTGTGAGGAGCTTTGATATGGACTATTAATGATTTTCTAATGTATGCTTTATTGTCTAGATAGAACAAAACAAGGAAATTGGCTTCTATTGTGACAATGATTCTGATGCGTTTTATCTTCCAAACAGGGCCAAAACATCTTAGTTTGACAACCATAGGAAATTTTTTCCTCCAGATCATCCATTTAGATGCAACAAAAAAATGTTCATTAAGAATAGGATGGTACAAACACCTCCTCCCCCTCATGAAGCAAGTGAAGAGATATTGCAAGATATTGATGAATTAGGGTTACTGAAAGTCACAAAACTTGAAGCTGATGAAGTTAATACAAGCATTAGTAAAAACTTTGGTTGGAGAAAACGAAGCATCTTTTAGGATTTGTCATATTGGAAAACTAATTTAATGCTTCATAATTTAGATGTGAAGTATATTGAAAAAAATATTTTTGACAATTTGTTCAATACCATAATGAACATTAAAGGGAGGACAAGGGACAATGGAAAATCATGAGCTAATTTGAAACCTTTTTTATAAAAGGAATGAGTTAGATAAAGATCTTTACACCGATAAATATCCGAAAGCATGTTACACTTTGGACAAAAAAGAAGAAGGAAATTTTGTGTGAATGGTTGAAAAGTCTAAAGTTTTCCTATGGATATCTGTCAAACTTGGCAAGGTGTGTGGACATGAGGAAGTACAAATTATTTAGGATGAAAAGTCATGATTGGCATGTGTTTATGTAAAGGTTAATTCCAATTACATTTCAAGAGTTGTTGCAGAATATGGTTTGGGAAGCTATAACATAATTAAGTTTGTTTTTCAAAAGTTTAACATCATCTGAAATAAAGTTGGTTGAAATGGAAAAATTAGATAGGGAAATTCCAGTAATCGTGTGAAAATTATAAGGAATTTTCCATCCAAGCTTCTTTGATTGTATAGAGCATCTACCCATGCATTTAGCACACAATGTTAAACTTACTGGTCCATTTCAATTTCGATGGATGTATCCGTTTGAGAGGCAATTATAGTAAATATTTAAATTAGAGTTATAGCATGTTTTAATCGCAGAATTGTATATCAATAGCTATTTGTAATGTAGGTATTTGCATCACTTAAAAAAAATATCAAAAACAAGGCTAGAGTAGAAGGTTCGATATGTAATGCTTATTTAGTGGAGGAAGCAAATACATTTTGTTCATATTATTTTAAGCCGCATGTGCAAACAACGGAAAGAAAAGTTCCTTGTAATGACAATGGGGGAGGAATGGGTGATATTGATGGTAACTTATCCATTTTCACATATCCTGGATGAACATATGGACAGTCAATAAGAAAAATGTTAACATAGGAGGAAATATAGGTTGCCCATGGTTACATTTTATTGAATTATCAAGAGGTTCAACCTTTCGTCCAATAAGTTGAAGTTTATTTTCAAATTGAATTTTTGGGTTTGTTGTTGTTCACAACTAAAATACATAATAATCCCTTTAGATTATACGAGGAATGGTTTCGAAAGTTAATCCCTAAAAGAAACACAGGATATGTAACACCCCTTATACGGAATCTACAACCATCCACATATATAGCAACCAAATTCCTGTACATGCATTCATGGTATACAATTTTATTCAATGCTATACATATACACATTACAAAACTCCCCAATTCTTAACATTATCCTTTAACAGTAGTAATAGATCTTTACATTTACATAGTAATCCAAAAAACACATACAATTTTCTTTCTTCATTATATGTGCAATCATCCGTAACTAAAACCACATTCCAAAAGTACTTTTTTTTTTCTATTTGTTAGCCTTAGTCTCTGCAGATGTTCCCTGTACCTCACTCCTATGACTTGGACCTACACAGATTAACACCCATGCTAAGCTTGAAAGCTTAGTAGGGAAAGCATTTAGTTTGGATGACCACTCTTAACAGTCATTCTCCAAGCACACATATTCAGAAATATCACAACCCCCTTTATGCTAATTTAACTTGCAATTAGCATTTAATAGGTTCAGTTGTGCTTTCGACACTCCTAGTTGCTAGAGTAGTCCCTCTGAAATAACAATTAGTTGGGCTGGCTAGTATACTTGTTGTGGGTTTCAAGGTTAGCCAAGTGGAGGTTGTTTGTTTATTCCCTGTCCCTTGATTCAACCATCGTTTCTTCTTAAATACACGTGCCCTGTTCATTGTGGTTACCAAGTTTGGTACATTTTGCATCTCCACATCCATCCTCAAAGTATCCTCCAATTTAGCAATGAAAAAATTCACCTGTTGCTCTGCTCGAACTGAAGTGGGCCTTACTAATAGGGTTTGAAATTTTTTTTGATAGTCCTCTACCATCCTTGTCTACTTGAGATTCACCAATTCTCCTAGTAGATTGCCACTCATAAGTGGTCCAAAACGAAGGTGGAATAGGTTTTGAAGGTTTCATAGGACAATCAAGGCTCCTCTTGCTCCATCTTATAAAACCACAATTAATCTTCACTAGTCAATAAGAAAAGCATCCAAGCTTACCTTATCTCCATCTGTTGTCTTCTGATTGTAAAAGAACTATTTACAAAGATGTAGCCATCTTAAAGGGTCGTAATCTCCATCAAAGATTAGGAAATCTAGCTTTGCATAGAAGGGAACCACCTTATTACCTTGATGATCCTCCTGTTTCTCCCTTACTCAGTTGGAGGAGTCATAACTGTTGTTCCCTCCACCTTCTAGCTCCTCCCGAAGTACTTCCTTCCTAGCCTTGCGAGTCAGCTCTCTCATTTATCAAACCAAATTCTCCAAATATGCCTGTGTTGAGGATATCGCTACAGACTTATTTATTGGAAAGTTAACCATTGGTTCAATAGATTACCCTTTGTTATTGTTTCTGCCTTTTTCTGTTGAACAAATGGTTGCTTGTGTATTTTATTTCTCATGTCTTTATTAAATAGAAAAAGGCTCATTATAAAGGAGGAGGATTACAACTGAATGACGTAGTTAAAGATAAGGTTCCCCATTGATTAGGGAAATTTGTTCAAACTTATTTAAAATATTCAAAATTATATAAACATAAAGAATCCTAACCAATTAAGATCTCATATAACTCCTTTAAACCTGATTTTAACAAAAAGAATCATAACCAATTAAAATCTCCTATAACTCCTTCAAACTTGATCTCCCTTCTAATATGTTTCCTTTACCGAATCTGCTACTGCAACTAATCGTTTCCCTAACTGAGTCCTTCCAAAAAATGCATCCATAATACTTATTCAAGGATTTTTTTGAAACGATCTAGCCAAAATTTACATTTACTAAATTTGGCATATAGTTATTTCTCCTTCATAATCTGTAAAATCACTCTCAGATGCTCAACATGTTCTTCTCTACTCTTTAAGTACACTAAGATATCATCAATAAACACAATCACAAATCGATCTAGGTAAGGTTGAAACACCTTATTCATCAAAGCCATAAATGCAACTGGGGCATTAGTTAATCCAAACGGCATTACTAAGAACTCAAAATGCCCATACCTGCTCCTGAATGCACTTTTCGATACATCAGCTTCTGCTATCTTCAACTGATAATACCCAGATCTCAAATACAAGTTAGTGAACACCTCAGCTCCTTTCAACTAATCAAGCAAATCATCAATTCTAGGCAACTGGTATTTGTTCTTCACCATTACCTGATTTAGTTGCCTATAATCGATGCACAATCTCAAAGTTCCATCTTTCTTCTTCAAAAATAAGACCGGAGCTCCCCATGGTGACACACTGGGTCTAATAAATCCCTTTTCTAGTAACTCCTGTAACTGAGCCTTCAACTCCTTTAGTTCCATAGGTGCCATCTTATATAAAGGAATAAATATAGGAGCAGCACCCGGAACTAAATCAATTGTGAACTCTGTTTCCCGAACTAGTGGTGAGCCAGGTAGCTCAGTGGGAAACACATCTAGAAATTCCCTAACCACTAGAATGTCCTGCACACTCTGCTCAGTTCGAGTATCTATAACGTGGGCCAGATAAACCTTAAATCCCCCTTGCATCAACCTCAATGCACTTACAAATGAGATCAGCCTGGCTGGCACTGCTTGACTAATACCTCAGAAAACTGCTTTCAACTGATCAGAAGATTCTAATATCAACTCTTTAGTATAGCAGTTCATGATAGCCCTATGAGCAGTGAGCCAATCCATGCTTAAGATAATGTATATCTCCTTTAACTGTAGTACAAACAATTCTGCCTCTAATTCTGCTGATCAATTTTAATCAAGCACCTCTTGCATACTTTTCCTATTAATGTAGTACTAACTATTGGTGTACTCACCTCTAATCTATATTTCAATTGTTCTCTATCACAATGCAACCTAGATGCCAGATGCGGCGTGATAAAAGAATGCGTAGATCCAGGATCTAGCAATGCAAATGCTTCAAAAGTAAAAATAAGCAGTGCACCTGCCACGACATCCAGAGAATCCTGAGCCTCATGTCTAGTCATAGTATATACTCTGGCCTGATAGTAGGACTTCCAGAACTCATCCTGCCTCTACCACGGCCTCTCTGTCTAGACCCACTAGCTCGACTCTGCTGGACAGTAGCTTCACTTACTCCTCCTCCTCTCATACCAGACTTGGCTCTATTAACGGCAGAACAATCTCGAATATGATGATCAAAAGAGCCACATCTAAAGCAAGCTCTAGATAATCTCCAGCACTCACCGCTGTGCTTTTTCCCACAGTGCTCACAATTGGGTAATTGACCCGAAACTATACCTTTTCCACTGCCAAACCATGTGAAGCTACCTCTTTGTCTGAACCCCAACTTTCTTGATCTAGCTGGTTGCCGAAAAGATTTGTTCTAGAGTTTACTAATCTTCTTCCAGAACCAACCTGAAATTCATTAGGCCTCTTCATTCTAGACCCTTGCCCATGTTTTATTTGTCCCTCTCTCAATAGCTACTCAATTCTAATTGAGGCAGCTCTCAACTCAGTAAAACTACTCAAGTTGGAGATTGCTAACCTTGTCCTAATTTCCATATTCAACCCATCTTCAAATCTTCTACACTTATCTTCTTCAGTAGGAATCAAAGTAGTAGCATACACCATCAACTTATTAAACTTGATCTTATACTCTGCTACTGATAATTTGTCCTGCTTAAGATCCAAAAACTCCTTCATCTTTTTGTCCAGGTAGATCTTGGGCATGTAATTCTCCTTGAAAACCCTCAGAAAGTCTTCCCATTTCAGATTGCAAGGCCTGGTGATAGTGCCTGGAACAGTCTTCTATCATTAATATGCTGGGCCTTGCAGTAAAAAAACTACATAATCAAACTTCTCGTCCGACCCACAATTTATTTGATCAAAAACTCTCTCTGTTCTCTCTAGCAATCCTTTGGCCTCTACAGGGTCTGTACTTCTGTAGAAGTCCACAGCCCACTACTTTTGCAGTTTATCATACCCCCTTTCCCTTCTCTCAGGAATTCTGGGAGGCATTCTCTCTAGTCGAGATGCAAAAGACTCTCTACTGGCTCCTACTAATTTTAGGTCAGCTGACTGTCCCACTTGATCACCTATGGCGAATGACCTATAGTAGATAATAAATTTGATTACTATCCCCATTTCTCACGATATATCATGTCTAATATTCCTATATGTCCCTATAGATGCCAACCATGCTCTGATACCAAGAAATGTAACACCCCACTACCATAGAGTATATACCAAAATGCCCTGAGTATATTACAGTACGTAACCTATAATAATGGCAAGCTAGAGTAGTGATATTCTCTTAAAAGGCATCATAAAGAAAGACACAATATTTAAAAATCCAAAATTTTCTCATTTCATTTCATAAAAATCGAATATACATTGTCGCTTTACAAAATCATTCAAATATGTACATTATCATAACTAAATACATAACACGCTACACATATAAGGAATTATACAAAAATTCTATCTAATCCTTCATTCTTAGCTGGCCGACCTTTGAGTCATTTCTTCTTTCCAAAAGTACAAGAACTATGCATCTTGTAGAGTCTTTCTGTCACTAGTATCCTTTCTCAGTCCTGAAATGTCAACGTTGCAATTTTGGTGAGTTTTGCAAACTCGGTGATGTAACCATCCTCGATAGTTCACCCAATTCATACAACACATCAACATATATAACCATATAATTCACATCATTTTATTTATCATCATGTAGCATTACATAGCACTTTGTTCATAAATATTCACGTTCTCATTCAACTACAAGTCAACATTTCATTTCAATCACTTAAACATACATCTTAAATGTATATGCAATGCTCATGAGACTCATTTCCGATTATTATGTTGTTGTGACTGAGTGCTTAAACTGCCCTATATCCATTGTGGATACCGGGCTCATTGATACTGTCCCTTATCTGTTGAGGATACAGGGCTCATTATACATAGCAAGCCTTTGGCTCTTAATCACCTTTAAGCTCATTTTCGGTGGCTACTTAGGTCATAACTTCCATTAATTGTTCATGCATTCATGTAATGAAATGCATCACATTCACATTCATATTTATCTTTAGACTTTGGTTTGGCATTCAATAAAATGTTGTGAAATCATATATTTTGTTAAATTCACATACAAGGAATACTTCCAATATGTCATTCATGCATCAAATGCCTCGAACATTCAATGTCCGGAATTAACACAATCAACTTCACAAAACAATTCAATACAGAATTTAAAGCAACAATCAATTAAGTGAGGCCATCTAGGTTACTCACTGTTTGCTCCAGAAAGTTATTACCTTAAAGTCTTGACAACGTCTAGATGTTGTCACTCAATATGCTCTTCTAAATCATGAAATACATACACATTTATAAACTTCACAACTTTGCAAAATTATAAGTATTCATTTATGCACATACGTATATATATGGAATATGTACAATACATGTTCAATGACAATCCAAGGTACACGTCCTTAATACTCGTCTTATAACCAATTAACATGATCTTTGAATCATTTCTTAACATATAATACACTTTCCTTACTTTAATAGCTCAATCCTACATCAACTAGGCTTATTCAAGATCACAATCAAGCCTAAATACCTTAAGGGAAAAACATTAATAAGTCAATCATCTATAAGCAAACATATCTTGGGACAAAAGGTATAACTTTGTCTGTAGATGTCTAATTAATGTTATTCTAGGACGTTTTCGAAGAGGACTTTGAGATCTACAACTTTTGTAAAGACCTAGAAGAGAGATTTTGCAGTCTAGAGGGCTAAATTTGCAAATTTATTTAAGTGTACTGTGAATGTCCACTCAGCGGACATACATCCCGCCAAAACAAATATGAATAGGGCTAGGAAGTTTTTCAGACCTATGAAGGTCCGTTCAGTGGACCTAAAGTCCGTTTAATGGACATAAATGAGGCTAGGAAGTTTTCCAAACCCGAGAAGGTCTGTCTAACAAACATAAAGTCTGTCCAATGGACATGTGAGAAATACAACTCACTCAAGAGCACTTCCAATGATTTCTACATACATTCTAACATCACTTTCACTCTAAATTTTTCCAAATTCACCTTTTCTAATACAACATCATTTTACGCTAATTCAACTAACAAATTGATCACATTAAACTCTCAAACCTTAACTCATTTGATTCATCATTTTCACTAAAACTCATCATTCATGAAATCCTATCCTTTTTCCATAACATATCTTATTCATAAGTGTCAAACAATTCATATTCAACATTCATAATTTCAAGTTGATAACTTCTTCATGTATACCTCAACTTTTAGTTCAGTATTCTCTATA
>JANIJF010000008.1:41775167-41787112 GCA_024520955.1 Erythroxylum bequaertii
TCTACAACTTCCATGAAGGACAGAAAAATCAATTTGGCCTCTAAGGGAGTCAAAAATCCACTCAAAGTTTCAGTCCAATTTATGTTACCCTAAACAGTAACACAACTTCAAAAATTTCTATCTGTCAGCTCCAAAGTCCAAAAATGTCATACTTTATAGCAATGAAAAGACCAAAAAGCAACCTGCAACTTTCATGAAGGGCGGAAAAATAAATTTAGCTTCTAAGAGGGTTAAAAACCACTTTAAAGTTTTTGTCCACTAATGCTCTTGCCAAACAGTAACAGAAACTTCTAAAAATCATAGCTTCCTATTCCATTGTCCAAAAATTCCATACTTTACATCAATGAAAAGATCAGAAAATATGCTACAATTTTTATGAAGGACTTAGAAGCAATTCCCATTTCTAACTAGGTCAAATTCTCTCATGATTGTGGCTGCCCTGTTATGGATTGGTAAAAAACAGAATCCCTAAACTATATCCATACTTTCAAAATCCATAACTCACAATTCTTACATCCAAAAATATCATATTATAAATCATTTCAAAGTTATGACATTCCTCTACAACTTTCCTTAAGACCCTTTGGCTTCAATGTACAATCACCACAAAACCTACACTTAGCACATTTTCCAGCACCAAGCACATTAACATCTAAAAGTCAACAGATCACTTCTCTCAACATAGATATCAAAAAATGTCATAATTAGTCGCGATAGAAAGATAACATGAAAATCTTCAAATTTCATTAAGACCTATTAAGCAAAGTCAACCTAAATAAGCCTAGAAAAATTCATCAAAGTTTCAGGTCATCAATGTTGGAATTATAATCAGGGCACTATCTACACAATTTGCCTACATTCAAAGCAAAATTCAAAACTCTTCAAACCATAATTTGATAGAACTTCCTTCATAATAATTATAGCCACACTTCTTAGGTTTAATTTAAGCCAAACCTCATCTCAATAGCATAACCATATAAAAAGTTATGATCAAAACATTGAAACATATACAAAGTCAAATTTCTAGCTTTTACACCTAAACTAAATCCTATCACTTCCATACCATTTCTAAACTATTTCTACACCAATAAGCATCCCAATTAGTTAAGAAATTAGCCAAAATTTCATCAAGACCTTCAATTGATCACTTAGCCATAAAATGGCAGCACATACACAATTTTCTTTCTTTAATTACCACTCATCTAACATCATAAAAACCAATCCAAACACTTAATTTACCTACTACACATGCTATATCATTCATCTTCAACCATTCTTAAATCAATCAAGAACATAACCTGCCTATATCGACCAAACACAAATCCATACAATTAATTGCACAATAAATCACAATAAATGCATCTAACTACCAATTAAGAACACAAAACATACTTCTTACATATCAAGCCTTTAACTCTTCAATTCTTCAACTAATACACCAAATCCTCTACTTCACTTCACATACACGACAATCACCATGGTAGAGGAGGTAGAAGGTTTAAGCTTGAATACATGAAAAGGAGACACATAAGGTGAAGGAGAAGAGTAGCAATTAAGCTAGAACAAATGGAGAAAACCAATGAAGAAGCAAATAGGAGGAGGTTTCGGATGAGAAGAACAAAAGCAATCCTTCACTCTTTCAATTTAGACCTAAATGTCGTGATTGTATCAAGGGCATTTATTGATTTAAAAGTGTCATGACACATGTCATGACACTTGCCACTTAATGAAAAGAAAGAGTCAAATTAATAATTTTTTAATAAAAGAACCCTAATAGAATTTAATCTTTAATCCATCCAATTCCAATGGCTCTAATTACAATCCCAAAATCATTTACCTAAATTTCCAGTGCCATTGGACAGACATTTTCAGTGCCGGAAACTAATCAGTCCGCCACTTGGCGATTCTTCCGGTCCGAAAATTTTCCCCAAAAAAATCCAGAAAAATTCTTAAAATTTCCCCAAAAATGGAAAACACACAAAAATCACTCCAATTAATTTTTCTAGCACAAATACCACATTTTCCACAACAAAATCACATTTAGGCACATATACCGGGAAATGTCATGAATGCATGTATAGTTATTTTCATGTGCAAATTTCACCATTCACATGTAAGGGTATGCATGAATATGTCAAAACAATCCTAACCACTCTCAACCCTTTCCAAATTACTATGCTACCCTTCCCATCGGGGGTGGGATGTTACAACATGAGTATACTGCTTGAAAGAGAAATATGAAGGCTTTGAAGTTTTCAAAATAAAAAGTGTTGATCGAAAATGAACATAAATATCCAATAAAGCATTGACAACTAATTGAGGTGTTGAATTCATTTTTAATTAGTTTAATCATTATTATGATTCTAATGGTATTTACAAGTTCTTGATATTCTCAAGATCACTTTAACAAACAGTGCTGTAGAGAGGAAGAATATAAGTGTTCTTGATATGACTATGAGCATATTATAGAGAAAACAAATGCCTGAAGAATTGCTGGCCAGTGACATGAGTGATATATTTATCTGATAGATGTCCTTCTAGAAATTTGAGGAAGATCACTCAATAAAAGGTATGGAGTAGAAGGAAATGAAGTCTCTTTCATTTGAGAGTTTTTAGTAGCATTGGATATTTTTATGCTCTAGATGAAAACAAGAAGCAAGCTTAAAGGCAATAGTAAGGAACTCATTTATTAAGTTCAAGTTTAAAAGGATACAAACTTTATAATCATAAAAGCAAGAAGGTGGTGGTTAGTCGATATATCAAGTTTACTGAAAATTATGTTTGAAAAAGTACAAATAAGAGAAAGATTACAATTTCTTAATTCTAATCAAACTAGAATTGATGATCAGCTTCCCACATCACCTACAACACCATCCTGTACTCATATTGATCAAGTCCTTCAAACTCATTTAAAAAACTAAGAAATTTGAAAAATCTATATGACATTAATGCTAAAATAGGGGGAAACAACAATTCTTATCTTTATTGCTTTTGTAGGTGTGGATCCCAAAAGTTTTGAAGAGGCAATCTATGATAAGAAATGGAGAGCAAATATGAATAATACATGGGAGCTAGTTTCACTTCCAAAATACAAACATGTTATTGAAGTGTAACAAATTTACAAATTAAAGAAGAATGAAAAAGGAGAAGTAGAGAAATTTAAAGCAAGACTTGTTGTGAAGTTAAATGTTTAAAAGGTTGGTACAAATTGTGATGAAATGTTCATACTAGTTTCTTGGTCGGAAATTGTTCAATTAATCTTTCTAATGGCCACTCAATGAACATGGAGATAACTTTTCTAAATGACTATTTGGAAGATGAGGTATATGCAAAGCATATTTTTTGAACAACTATTTAGAAGTAGAGCAAATAAATGGTTATGTTGTCAAAAGGATAGAAGACAAAGTCTTAAAGTTGAAAAAGGCTTTGTATGGGTTAAAGCAAGTTTCTAAGGCATGGTACAATCATATTGATAATTATTTACAGAAGAAAAGATATATAAAATATTTACATGAATATGACCTTTATGTTAGAGAAAATCAAAATGGTAATATGTTGAATATTTGCTTGTATGTTGATGATTTCATTTTTACATAAAGCAATAAAGCTACAATTGAGGAGTTTAAGAATGATACATCTACATAGTTTGAGATGACTAATAGTAAATTTATGTCATACTATCTGGCCATTGAAATGAAACAATCAAATGAAGGTACTTTATCAGAAAAAAGTTAGGCTAAAAAGATTTTGAAAGAGTTCATCATAGAAAATTCTCAATTAGTTTTGAGACTTACTGTTGAATATAAAACAAAGTTATCAAGACTTAATGATGGTGAAAAGGTATATGCAATAACGTATCAAAAGTTAGTTAAAATTTGAGATACTTGATATGTTTAAGGCATAATATTCTTTTATAGTATTGGTATTATAAGTCACTATATATAGACACTAACAATAACACTTTTGACGGTTGTGAAAATAATCTTGAGGAATGTTAAATGAATAACAAATTATAGTTTGTTCTATTCTAACGATTTTACTTTGGTTGGGTATAATGATAATGATTGGAAAGGCGATGTGGAAGATAAATTTTTTATTTTGTATTAGAGATATTTCATTCATATAAAATTTGAACAATCGATTATTACCATCTCCACTTATGTAGTAGAGTATATTGTTGCTGTCACATGTATTTATTGTACTATTTGACTGTAAAATTATTGAAGATGATGTGATGGTCACAAGTTAAAGTTAGAATTTAAGTTGAAGGAGGGGTACTAGGAGTTACACTTGAATTAAATATTAATAATTATTAAAATTGACATGAAGTCTTTTTAGGTTTCCTTAAATTTTAAGTTTTTTATTAGTTATGCATATAGAGAGTTTTTAATTTTAATGTATGTTTAATATAGTAGTATTTAAAGAATATCATGTAAGCTATGTTTTCAAGATTATATATGGCCTTTTTATTTCCTATAAAAGGGAATCAATCACCTTAAGTTTCAATCATTTGCTCTTCTTCCATAGCCAACATGTATCCAATAATTCACTATTCAAGAATTGTATATTTGGCATAGCCTATTAAGATTATTAAGATGCTTGAATAAAATCTTGTACAATATTTTTTCTTTCTAGTATATTTAAAATAACTACATGATATCTTTCAAGAAGGGGAGAATAATTGTTAAAATTATTTTAAAAATATACTTGCTATCCCTTTTTCTCATTAATCCACTGATCGTAATGAGGAGGGATTTTTGTTGACAACAAGAATAATTAGTATATAGTAATTGACATCATTCGATGATTACTAATAATCTTCAATTAGACATGCAATTTTTAAACTTAATTTGTTTAGTTTGTGTTTTTTGTTTGATGTTAAATGATTAATGCTTTGTCTAAATGACTAAGAAATGACAAATTTCTTGACCCATTAATATGAATATCGTAGTCTTTTTATAATAAAAATTAAGGAATCGACAACCATATATTTACTATGCAATTTAGACAACGTATTTATTTACTATGGAAAATTCAAGAGAACACTTATCTTTCACCTATTTAATTGTTTTTTAAACT
This sequence comes from Erythroxylum bequaertii, assembly GCA_024520955.1. NCBI lineage: Eukaryota > Viridiplantae > Streptophyta > Magnoliopsida > Malpighiales > Erythroxylaceae > Erythroxylum > Erythroxylum bequaertii. The sequence continues at coordinate 41,780,247 of JANIJF010000008.1, forward strand.
ATGTAGAAGAGTTAGGTTTGGAAGTGGAGAGGAAATGACTGCATTTCCATACCATTAGGCATCTATTATACTTTTTAGGTATCCTGTTTTGTTTAGGACTATTAGTAGCTTTTTGTATCTATTACTGATTTGTGTCTTAAACCAACAAAAGAAAAGGATTTTATCCAAATATAAGCAAAAAGATAAGGTTTAGTTGGTGAACTTACTTCAAATGGCTCTAAGGAAGATGTTTAATTAGGTGGTGAGATGCTAGAGGTTAAATGTTAATCTTGTAAGTAATAGCAGTTGAAGCAAATCCGTAAAAGTGAATTAGTCAGCCCTTTCAAGGAAGTAATATCACTAATTGGCAAATACCAATTAATCATGAGAGTGAAATGACTATGATTTCTTTATTAGAGAATAAAAGAACTGCTTCAACTTTTGCTTCATGAGTGGAAATGTATGTGATCACAATTTGTTGATGTCCTAAGCAAGTCACTTTCGATTTCCCAAATTCACATATTCTGTTGAACTGGTTAATATTCAATTTCCAAAAACGTTTTGAATTTCCCTCAATTATAAGCTTCAGTACTTTTATGGAGAAGCTAGAAAGCCCAATTTAAAGACTCATTCATGTTCCAAACTAACATGTCATCGTTTTCCAAATTACCGCTCCCGTAAGTGCTCTTGGTAAGAAAAGGGAAAGTTTCCTAAGATTTGAGAGTTAATTTTGATGAAATTATGACATAAGATGAAGATTTGAAGTAACTAAGGACCTATATACTCATGTATAGAGATGGTGTAAGTCTCTGTAAACGTGTGAAGATTGAAGATTTTGAGTTCTGGTTATGTAGAGTTACACGTTTGTGTATATTAATATACATGACTGTGTATGTTGCTCGTGTAAGTCACTATGCCAATGTATTCAGGTGTTTTTGAATATACATGGTCTCTCACATGCCTGTGTAAGTGACCATGTATATCCCAGAAATCCTAAAATTTACTATAAAAGACGTGAGAGGAGACAATATAGGGCGACCTGAATTTTATAACAAATTTGAGACTTAAGATATCTAGAGAGGCGACGATTTTGATTAAGGGACAAGGAATCATAAGGAATACATCAAGAGATGCATTAGATTACAACATCAAACCTCAAGCTTACAAGAAGATTCAATAGAAGATAAAGGAGGATTTAAACTTATGATTCCTTTGTTTTCTATTAGTATTTCTTCATGTTTTTCTTTGATTTCATTTTCTATTATAAGTAAATAGATGTGTTTAGTGTTTAGGTGTGATGAACCCTAGTTTGGGATAACAATATGTTTTAATATTCTTATTCAATGCAAATATATTGATTGATTATTGCGATTCAATTATGTGTTTTTATACTTATTCTAATATATTTGGAATATTAGTGCATGATTTGATTTCAAATGACTGAGATTAAGAAATCCTCTTGTATGAATAGATCTACTATAATTGAAGGGAGTACCATGCAAACCTAGAGATAGGCTAACAAAAATCCTCTAGATTAAGGTCAAACCTAAAAGTGGAATTTGTAAATCAACAAAGCAATCTTAGGGGTTATAACTAGAAAGATTTCTATTAATCAACTGTTGGATTATTTATTAGTAGTCTCAAGAGAGTTAATAGCATACGATGGGAACTACTATTTAATATATATTTTTCTTCGTCTTTTACTTATCCCGAGTTCATAATTGTTCAATCTTAAATTAATTTATTTTGTTTAGTTTTATTTTTAATTAAAATCACAAAATAATTCTTAGGCTAGATAATAGAAAAAAAGGTAACTACTAGTAATACTGTCTTCATGGAATCAACTCATACTTGCTGTGTTACCTATAGCTACGTTATGCACTTACAGTTAATTTAATATTGATATGAAGAAAAATATCAAACAAGTTTGTGGGACTATTACTTGGGACATTAATATTAGGAAAACCTAAACTTCATTAATCTAACCATTATTTTTTGTATTTATTTTTATTTTACTTTATTTTACTTTTCTTATATTTCACTTTATTTTTGACTTACTTATTTAATTATCTTTCAAACTTGTCTGTATTGACTTTGAGTCTATGACTTATTGTTAAGATATACGATTCATTGTCATAGCCACAACTCACAATGGAAGGATGGAGTAATCAGTATTCTCACGGGAGCTATGATGATTCATCACAATATGTAACATCACCATATTGGAAAAAGCTATTTCTTCACATGTTTTTGGAAGCTCAACCAAATTCCAAGATGTTTGGTGACATTTGTGGCAGTATTATTACAATCATGAATGTCAGGCATTGACCTATATGTGGGTGCCACCATATAGCATGCAATACTAACCCCAATTGCAGCTGAGTATTTACAATTCAGAATGTTTAAACCAGAATCAGACAATGTTTATAATTCAAAGTGAAGAAATTCTTACACTTATAAATGGAATGATTATGCTCCAATTGAATATTTATAGCACCAAGCACCTCAAGTTTAGGAGTCAACTCCGAAAGATATGATGAACAAATTTGTTCAAGAATTAAGCATGAGTCACTAAAAAACAGAGGCTGGTATCCATAACACAATAAATCAGGATAATCAGCTAGCGAAGATATTATTTGACAAATTGCAGGGGTGTTTGCCTAGTACTACTGAAACAGATCCTAGTGACTGTGTAATGGTAAGTATTCTTAGGAGTGGAAGAAGAAGAAGAAATAATGATATTACCTATTTCACTTGTTTATGTATGATTAATTAGGTGTTATGCGATATTTAGGAATTCTTCTTCCAATTTCAGTATTTAGGTATTTTGTGAGATTTCTTGTGATTTTATGATCAATTGTGGTCTAATAGTTGAATTTAATCTATACCTCGTTGATGTAATGATTTAATATGATTAACTGCATATGAATTGGGTGAAATTTTAACTTAAATTGTGAAATTGTGATTTTTTTGTGAAATTATGATTAATTAGATGTTTTTGCAGTTAACTGAAGTAAGGTTTATGTTTAATTGCATGCTAATTTTGATTTTTGCATGAATGTAATGTTTAATTTCATTAGTTTGGCATAATTGTGAAATTAGGTTTTTCAATTTCCAATTTATGGTTGGATTTGTAATTAAATATTTAGGTTAAATTAATTTGTTAATTATAATACTTTTAATTTCAATTTGGTGATTTATCAAGTTGTAAGTTAATTTTATCAATTATTTAAGTTTTATTTTATTTATTTATTTTCTTTAGGTTATTTGTTCGTAGCTTTATGTGCTTATTTTTCTTTTTCTAGTTTATTTTCACATTTAATAAATTAATGAGCATAATAAACTTTAAGTGTGGGTAGTTCTAGTAATTTATCTAAAATTGTCTCTCATATGTTTAAAGTTTTAGGTACAATAACGAGATCACTACATAAAAAGGAGATCCTGTGGAAGCAACAACGAGGATAAGGTTCCTCAATGATGGCCTAGTCCTCAGAGAGGCCGAGAATGTTGTTGTTCAATTCCGAGGTTCAGGAGGAACAATACTAGAGGCTAAAATATAAAAAGTTTGGGATTGGAAGATTTATAGATTGGGAGGCGTTAGAGCAAGTTAGTTTAGCCCAGCAAGTTCGAGACCTCATTAATGTTGGCGTATGGTCCAGACTCTTTAAGATCATGGAGCCCTCCTATAAAGAGCTGACATTAGAGGTGCTCTCCATGTTCTTCATAGAGTAAGGTGGTTATAATAAGGATTGACCTAACACGATTCAGTTCCAGATGATGAGAGATATGATGTTGAAGAGCTATTCAGAGTTTTCCATCACAATGGGTCCTTTGACCAGGAGTTTATGGGGACATTAGAGTACATTGCACTATGGGAAAACTTTATGTATGGATGATCTCCTCAACATTTCTGGTGTACGTTTAGAACAGAGGAAGATTATGACCCAAGTAAATCCAAGGCATCCACACTACGACATCTCGCGCTTAGATACATTATGGTATTCTAAGTCATAAGTTGAGCGGTCAGACTGATAACTAGGGAGTCATCGGGAGCCTGTACACATATTATCTATGGAGCACGAGTGAGAGGACTTTAATCCACCTATAGAACAAGTTTGCCTATTTTATCAGGTGTCAGAGCAAGGAAAGAAAGGTCAACACAATTTGTGTCAGGCTGTACGTGGCCAAACTTGCACGATAGATGGGGATATTTGATCAATTACCACCAACTGGATAAATGGTTACCATAGTAGTGTTAAACCTAGCAGTGATGCAACATATAAGCATGGTCTACAAACATCGAGAATCTACAGGAGATATCTATAGACCTACTTGAGAGCCCAACATGCCACCAGCAATAGGGGGTAGATAAAGTGGAGCAATATACCATTAGCCACCGCAACTACAGTCACCACCACCCAAGACTGGAGGTGTTATGCCATTGGAGGATAGTTTGAGAGCTCCCAGGGCTAGGATACTACATTCAGCCCGACTGAAGATAACATTGCTAGAAAGATGGGTAGCTTAGCTTTTAGGTACTCAAAAGACTCTTCAACGATAGCAGGCAGAGCTTATAGAGTGGGTAGGATAGCTTAAGACTTTAGTTGAATGGCTAGGAAGCTCGAAACCGCAGTTGGATGGACGGGAGAGCTAATGTTGTTAATGGCGCGATGTCAGGGCTTTGATTTCCAGCCTCCACCATCTGGCCAGGGTACTTCCTTAATAGTTCTTCCACCAGTTCAGGATCATCAACGAGAGGAATCCCCTTTGTTGGACTAGCCTGGATCACATCATGAGGGAGATGTTTAACTTTTGTATCTTCTTTCTTTCTTTTCTTAATTAATTGTGTACGTTTATTATTGTCTTTCCATTGTTATTTTGTTTTATCTAACATTTAGTTAATGATATTTCCTGTTTATTAATAATTTATGTTCTTTCTATTTCCTTTTATTTTATCCCTTTTTCTTTTTATTTTGCAGAGATGTTAGTCTAATATTGGATGGACAATTGTAAAATGATGAAAATTAGAATAAGAAATCATATTACTCAGGGAAGTACCAACTTAACTTTCTCAATTATTATATATGCTTATATTGTGTACATTGAGGACAATGTACTAAGTGTGGGGAAGGTGTTAATGATTTTATTTAGCTTATTATAATCTTGATTATTAACTTTTGTTAACTAATATTCTAAATTAGTTAAAATCCATCTATAAATATTTTATTTCATTATTTAATATTGATTTAAACTAGTATGCCAAAAGATGAAAGTAACTTACTTTTTAAAGTCATATTGTTAGTAATCAATGAAATAGTCAAGTTAAATGAAATTAAATATTATTTACATATATATAACCATTTTTTAAGCTTTTAAGCCTAAGAGCAAAATTCATAATTTTTAAAGCTCTTTTAATTCTTTCATGCATGGTGCATAGTTGAATGATTCTAGAACTTGCTTTTTTTATATAATTAAGATCATATTTTGTTGAATTAGAAACATTGAAGTGGTAAAGGCACTTAGATTCAACACTTGTTTAAGCATATTTCTTTGATAATTACCTTACCTTAATTTATTCTTTAGGAATAACTGAGTTGAGCCTTAGCCTTTTTCATTGATTATAACCTTATTATTAACCTTTATCTTATTTATCTTTAAAGCCTTTTTTTAAATTTAAACCTGGAACGTTATTTACATTACTTGAATGTTTGAAACTTGAAAAATTGTAAGGTCCAATATTTTTTTAACTATGGTACGTAATGAATGCTCGAGTATATTGACTAAAAAAATTCTGCGAGAATAGAAAAGAAGAAAAAATAGAGTACCAATCGATTTATAATTGAAGGTATATTGTGAATAAGTTTCTTGTAATGTTTTCATATGTAAATTTCCTTCAAATTTATCAAACTTTTATTACCCCAATCATACCTTACCTAAGCCCCATTACAACCCAAGAAAGGCCTTTTGATTTCTATTTCTAGTTTATATATAACTGATGGAGATGTGATAATATTGCAAGCCTATGGTTAGAATTCTACTATGCAGTGATTTGGAAGTTTGATACTTTTCACCCTAAACAATTGAGAGAAACTTTGGTGAGGGTGTAAAGATTCATGCTTTTGATTTCAATAAGATTATTGACATGATTATTATTAATATGGACTTATGAAGTTAGTTTTATGATTATTTTATTATACTTGTATGTTAATTTGATTAATATGACATGATGATTTAGAGTATAAATGGACAAGTTGAGGATTAATAAAGGATGAATGTTATAAATTTGATAATTTAGATTATGGTTTGCTTAAGGACAAACAAAAGCTTAAGTGTGAGGATGTTTGATAGATGCATGTTTGACCATAATTATACACCTATATTTTGTTGGACCCATTTCCGGAGCCCAACATCGGACACATAAGCGTGAAACTTGAGCGTGGAGGGAAGACTTGGAAATTTAAAATTTAAAAGAAAAAGTCCCTCGAAAGCAAAGGTGGTCGTCGCCGCGGCGAGCACACGCAAGGTTCAGGTCGCGGCGAGCGATTTATTTTTCGCCGCGGCGTACCTGCAAACGATTCGTCGCCGCCACGAGCAAATGGGCCTCGCCGCGACGAACTCGTCCGTCCTTATAATATGCAAATTTAAACCTTTTCAACTACTCAACCCTAACATTAACTCTATTAAGAACGAAATGGACTTATGCATAACCACATGAAATCCCAAAATCCAAATACGTATTTCATTAATAACAAAAGTGAGAGTTTTACAAAGCTTTAATGGCATTTCAAGCCATAATACATCAGTTGTGTCCAAGATCCAAAAATACAAAATACACTTGAACAAATAAAACTTGAAATGTGACTAAAGCCTTGAATTCCAAAAATGTA
>JANIJF010000008.1:41844227-41855528 GCA_024520955.1 Erythroxylum bequaertii
AGACAAGAAGTTTCTGTCATACCATACCCTTCAGCCACACGACAGCCAAAGCAGCTGCCAATTAATCCAGTAATTGCCTTAGAAGCATTAATCTAAAGATGAAACGAAATATGCTTGATAAAATTAACTCACATCTTCAAAAACTCCAAAACATCAGGAGATAATGGTGAAGCACCAGATACAATAAGACGAATGCGTCCTCCAAGTCTTTCCTTTATCTTATTGAACACCAATCTGTCCCACATTGGAGATGGATTTTTTCCTGCACCAAGATGATGTGGAAAATTGATAAAAGTCTCATTAGGAAATTAAACTTGACACAGGATTATTTCTGACAGGAATGATGATAATATGAATAGGTAGACCAACTGAAGCTTATCAATAATAGCTATACTTTATAGTTTTGTACTACATCCTGCTCAAAGAACTAAGACTCCACTTTGAGTGACATATTTCTGCCTTAAATTTGATTCTAATGGCTCATCTAATCATTAGACTCATCATAACTGACAAAGATCAGGTAGTTTAGCATAACTCATTTTCAGTTTGTGGACCAGCTTAAAACTGGGACAATGTCTCTTGTTGCTGTACCATCAATAGGGCACACAAACTTCTAAAAACAAATAGGAAGTGAAGTATGGAAAGACTTTGTTTTCTAATTTCTATGTTAAATGATTAGCTTAATTATTGGAAGTGTAGTCAAAACTTAGTTTTAAGTTTCAGCCTCATAATTTAATTATGGCACAAATGATATATGACAGCAACTACATGTTCGCTGTCTGGCCTTTATCCCATAAATTCCAGAATGATTCACTGCTGCCGACCATCAGGTAGCTTATGATACTTTTGTACAGAGAACATAACAAAAGGGCTATGAACCATCAGAGACTACCAAGGCAGTTTGTCAAGCCAAAAGTCATACATTTAACTGATATGTTTATATGCCAATTTAGTTTCAGAGTTTAGAACTCCATAACAAGATCTTTCTTATGGGCCAACCCATATCCTCCAGAAAACCCTGCATTATGTTAAATGTCACTTTCCTAAACAATTTCATCAACTAAAAGAGTGATAATTTAAGATTTAATAAATTATTAGACGAATCTCATGCAAAAACAGAGTAATCTTTACCATTTTGGAGTGCTTGCTTCTTTGCATTGTAGGCAGCATTGAATAACCTCTCCCTTAATCCACCAGATGCCTTGACAGCGTTAGTAATGCTGCGAAACAGGATATCTAACTCAGTTATTATATATGAACAATGAATAATATATCTTAAAACTAAGAAGTAAGCAAGAACTTCACCCAGCATATATCCTGTTGTACAGTCTAGGAACACTGCAGAATATAGTTGGTCTTAGAGCAACCAAGTCATCCATCAATTTCATGTTATCCTGCACAAAAAAGGTTCAAATATAGGTTTCAGCACCCATATAGAGTAATAAGACAATAAGAAGAATAAAACTATGTCAGACAAAAGCATATGCAAATACAAAGCTAAAAGCTAGTTTTGCTACTCAACAGTTAAGAGATACTAACATTGTAGTATGCCCATCTTATAATGGAACTTACATAGAAGATGAATGGCATGAAGTTAAAAAGTTATACAGTTACCTTATACATAATATGTTCACTATACACACCCATAGCAAGTAATAATTAACAGAGAGAAATACAGAGATACAGCCAAAATATTGTGAGGTAGATAATGATAGCAGTCAGATCACAGATATTAGAACTTAATCCGATCATACATCATTTTGCCAACATAAATTTAGATAATATTCCTGATGATCGTAATATTTTTCAAACCATAGATGTAACGGACTGTTAGGATCTTCGGGAGAGAGAGAGAGAATCAGTACAGAGGAAAAACAGTGGGCCAAGGAGGGAGTTAGTTATCAGCTGATGTGGCTAATTAGTTAGGCGTAACAGAATGTACCTAGGGAGGTTATAAAGGGGGGAAAAAGAAGAAGGGAGAGGGTAGGCAGAAAATCGAGAGAAGAAGAGCGACAGAAGGATTCACACCTTCTGAGGAGCAAATCTGCTCTGGTTAGGGAGGGAGGAGCAATTCTGCTCTGGTTAGGGAGGAATACTATATTCCTATACTGTAGTGACATATATACGTCACGATTATACTACAATAATATAGTACAACTCCAGTATTCTAGGGATAGAGTCCTAACAGTTTATCAAAATCCCAAGCAAAACTGATGTGTAGTCACTCTACAAACTTAGATATTAGTAACAGGGCAGCTCGTTGGAAGGTGAATACATGACATATAGAACTCACTGAAAAAATTTACGATGGTCACGGAATTCAAAAGTGTACAAACTGATACATATAAACCTGCAATGAGTTATTTTCAAATTTGACATGTTTTATCGTACTCTTCTTCTTTAATATGCATATATAGCTTCTATATATGCAGCGAAAGCATGGAAAGATACTTACATATAGAGAAAACCAAAATTATCAGCAAACAATACAACACCTTTCTCTGAGTTGACATCCATGCCATAGAGCATTCTCCAAGTGCTTGGTCCCTATGGAGGGGGTTGGTTGATGAAAAGATATATACAACAGAATAATGTATCACAGTGAACATGAAAAAGTGAGATTTCAAACGTATAATGTCTTTCATACACCAAACCAAAATTATTGCAGAGAAAAGAACAGGTAAAAAAATTCGAACAGAACATGGCTCCAGCCATCAGTAATTCGAACAGAACATGGCTCGAGCCATCAGTAATTCGAACAGAACATGCAGTAATTAGCGGGAAAAACCTTTACCTGCCAGCCATCAGGATTCACATTCATTAGAGAGGATGAAATACCAGTCTCTAAATCAGTAAAACTGATAGTTCCATCAGCGGATGCAGCATATATGGTACCATCATTTAAAGGATTGAATCTACAAAATTTAGGTTACAATCTTCCATGTTAAATGATGAAAGTAAGCAAACATAATATACATGAAAGTAATCCATAAGCAGCAAATATACATATATACTAACCGACTTAGTAAAGACAACTCACCTCATATTATTAACAATGCAGGAGTGTATATTGCCATACACCATTTTCTCATGCACTTTATCAAAATCCCAGACTCCAATTTGCCCTTTCTTTTTCCAAAATCCCAGAGAAAGGATAGATTTTAAGGGTCAATTGCAGGTCAATAAATGAAAAATATGAAAGAAAAGGTACTTATGAAACAAGAAACCACATATCACTAACATACTAAACGTACCAACCTTATCCCCTGAGAGAAGAATGTTATTTTTTGTTGGGTGGAATTCCAAACATGTCACCCTCCTGCTATGGTATCTGATAACTGCGCAGCATACTTGATCGGGTATTACATATGCTGGCTTGATCTATATCACAAGTGCAAAAAGCCCAGGGTGAATATCACAAGACAGACTCAATAGATCACTTTCGATAAAACCACAAACATATCCATGCGGTTCTCATTTTAAACTGAATTCTATATCAACCACAAAAAGGAATTATCTCAAGTAAATAAATATTTTCTATCTCGGGCTGTCAATATGCCTAACACAATTGCATGTGAAATACAACCTTGATGAATGAAGTTCTTACAAAAATTTTTTTTTGCAAGTTCTATTAAAACATCAGACAAAATATTAGTCAGCACAGAAACATTGGAAGCATTAAATCAGAAACCACTTTCAGTGAAATCCAATAATCGGAACCAGGGGGAAAAAAACAAGTATGAAACTCTTCACTTAACCCTGGTCCGGCCCAAAAAGAAGAAAGTAAGAAGTGTTTAACAAAAATCTCTAAAACAAAGGTGATGGAAAGGCTTACTGGATGGATATTTGGTCTAATTTGGCGAAGGAAAAAATATTCCAGATAATTTTGGGTATTCTTCATAGGTGCTGGGATGACTCCATGCTCAGAAGCCACTCTATGCGGGCAAGTCATTGTAGTATGACCTGTCAATCCAAGATATGGAGACAATCATTAAACCCGAAAGCTTCCATTTTCACTTGGTTAGTAATCAAAAATCGACTCAGAACCAAGGATAGATGGTTTGGGAGTTATGATCCCATTTGTGTTATAAGTAAACTTACAGTAGAGAGTCGGAATAATTTATTTTTTAAATGTAGCTACACCCAGGCAATCTGGAGTAGGATAATGAGTATGCTACAACTACCAGGTTTACTTTTGAATGGAAAGAGACACTTAACATGATTATTATCAGGACCAAGCCAGGTGAACCAAATGGAACACTTATTAAAATAGCTTTTACTACCACCATCTACTCCATTTGGAGGGAGAGAAACAAGAGGTTATACAAGGAAATCAAAGAAGGAAAAATATCAGATCGCTGAACACAACATCAGTTAGGTTCGAGCCGCATTCATAGCCCACAACAAGCACAATGCACTTCGCAATGTGTTGAAAAAAAGCTGGAAGTTGTATGTAATCAATTTAGCTATTTATAGGCACCTCAGTATGTGTACTGATTACAGTATGACAATGTGACTCATCATAATGGTGTGATAGCTTTTGCTATAATTAATATAATTGCTTTCATTTTTCAAAAAAAAAAGTATGTTCATATAAAAAGAATAGGACTTGAAATAAGCGCTATCGTCAATCAAACCAGAGTCATCACACACCGGGCATTTTGCAGAGAAAGCAGGGTTTCATAGGACAATCTACGTAGGTAGCTCCCTTGAATCCAGCTTCATGGCCTGGTTTCTTGCAAACCTGGACAAAACCCCCACGAGAAGGCACAAAGAAACAAGCAGTCAGCTATACCAAACATGACAAAACCCAAAATAGTGCGAAATTAGTAAAGCGAAAAAAATACATGGAAAGGTTGTTACTTTGCAAACTTTTTGGAGTCTTATAGTGAGGGGTACATCCCCTTTCTTCATCGAAATTAGTTCTTTCCCTTTCTTCATCATACCCATATCTCCTATTTCAATCTCATCCGTTTTCCCATTCTCTGCTGCATCTTCGAATTCTGTTTCTGATTCCGATAGTGAACACTCCACTTCTTCACCGTCATCATCGTCATCAGAGGTGCTCTGATTAGAGTCCGAGTCCCTCTCGATCACCACTTTTGGAAACGGCATTCTTCTCGTCTGTGGGGCCATTTTTTCTTAGTGTTTCGCGCGACCAACAGCCAAAAATGATACGAAGACTATGTCGTTCAAAGTCAGAAACGGAAAATCTATAAGGAGGGAACTCAGAAAAAAAATTGAAAGCTTTGCGAACAATCCGACCAAAGAAACCGACTTCCAGCAATATATAGTCAAGAGTTACTAAACTGTCCTTACCACTCCGCCTTCAACACTTCCTCGATATCTGGCTGAAGTGGGCATTCCCGGCATTAAACGCCAGGTACGTGGCGGGAACTTGACGTGGCTGATTATCTGCCGCTGGGAGTAGTGCACGTGGAAAATAATGCAGTGTCCAAACGACAGCGTCACCAAACTAGACTGACATGACACTTGTTCATCGGCTTCCCAGAAGACACCGTTTATTCTTGAACTTTATGCCAATCTCTCAATAAATGGCATTAAGAACCAAATAAAAATCAAGCAAGGCAGCTTAAGAACCAAAACGATTCCAACACGGACTTCCATACAGCTATAAATCATACAGACAAGAGAAAAGAAAAAAAAGCTCTCGCTTCCAAGCAGTTCTCGTGGCGAAAAATGGGCTCGTGTAGTAGGGAGCAGATTCTCTAGCTTAAGTACCCTGTATCTAACCTGTGTCAGAAAATCTGAGTCACTCATTTAAGTAAACTCTTATTGGGTGGCTCAAATCCTCTAGCACAGGTTAGGTACAAGATACCTGGGCTAGAGGATCAGCTCCCATCTATAGGAGACATCTACGACCTGCTTGTAGTTTAAGACTGGCCGGTTGCATCGGAAGCAAAGAGGGATCATCTACAGATAGCTAAGCTAAGCAGCCAACACAACTGAGCTAAACTATTTTTTTTTTCCGTTTTGAACAAAACAATATAATTAATTAACTATTATAATCAAGAATGTATTAAAATTAAATATAATTAATTAGAATATATTAAAATTTAATGTAAAACAAACCTTTCCTTTTTAGTAAAAAAATATAATTAATTAGAATATATTAATATTAGATATAATTAATTAGAACATATTAAAATTAAAATATATTTCTCATGATTTTCATCAAACTAACCACTATTAATAGTAATGGTAATCATTCCTTCATCTTATCTAATCATTATAATTATAATGATTATATTCATTCTTATTCCTATTATAATTTTTTATGTGAACCAACTACCCCCTTTATGGGACCAAATCCTCTGTTTCTACTATCCAATACTAACCCTGTGCCATTCAAGCATGGCCACAAATTTTGTTGGGTCCCACTAAAATTTGTGGTCATGCTTGAGTGGCACAGGATTGGTCTTGAATAGTGGGAACAGAGGATTTCACTCCCCCCCTTTGTACTTGTAGAAAGAATGAGAGGAAAAAATTTGGATATTAATTTTTTTTAATGAAATTAGAAAAGAACATAAAAGAAGTTTTTCAAACTCATATGGCACGGTAAGGATAAGTTAGTAGTATTAAGGGATAATACATTCAAAAGTATCTAATCTTTTAGAATTTTACCAATTTAGTGTTAAATGTTCTAAAGTTTTCAATTTAGTGACTAATATTTCAAATTTTGCATAAATCAAGTCAAAACGTTATTTTTTGCTCCATGTAACTTTTGGTAGATACGTTGCATCAGCAGAAACAACTTTTAAACCTAATTTATACAAGTTTTGAAAAGTTAATTATTAATTGTAAATTTTTAAAATTTCAATACTAAATTGAAATTTTCATTAAAAGTTAAATGCTGTTTAATTTGTTATTTCTAATATCAATTATAAAACTAAAAAGATAACGGAAAATTTCATCATTTAACGGTCACATTTAAACATTATAAAAAAAAGGTTCATAAATCTCAATTAATAATTTAATGAGCTTGTACTTTAAAATTTTATTATTTGTTTTACACTAATCAAATTTTTATTATTATTAGTAATAGTAGTAGGTAAGTTTGAGTCCCGACTCATATTTAAGTTTATTTTTTTCAATAGGAATGAGTATTGTAATGTAGCTCTTATGGGATGGTCGGGTTAGTGAAATGGGAGGCATAAGATCTAAAGATCCTGTATTCGAATCATCCTACTTATACTCTCTCGGATCGTATCGAAGCCTTCAGTAATTCGAGTTCAGGTTGAATTGTGCTTTCTACTTTCAACTTGATCCGATTTGATCGTGTTTTGTACAATCCTAAAATTGCGACTACGCTGTCCCGTATTCATTCTTCCAATATTTTGCAATTCTCGCGCAGGGTAAGTACCATTAATGCAAGCTGAAAACTAATAGTTGGTAGTTGAGGAGTACCGATTGAGGTCTTTCAGTTTCAATAAACTTAATGCAAGTTGACGACTTTGACGTAATCAGTCTAGAGACCCGTAGAGGGTATACGAGTACCGGTTGAGGTCTTTCCAGTTTCAAGGTCTGAATTGCTACTCAATTATGGGATTCATGGTATCTTTTAACTCCAAAGTGAACTGCAGAAACTGCTCAAGCCGGTGTTTCTATTGCTATCTGTTAACTCCAATGAGAACTGCAGAAACTGCTCAAGCCGGTGTTTCTATTGCCTCTCTCTCCAGTGTTAATGACAAGTTGATACAATTATTGGGAATTGACCTGATCAGCCAGGTAACTTCGGAAGATTATTCGTATCATGCCATTTTACCTGAAAATTAGACCGACAAATGGCATAGGAGTTCCTAGTGCTTGATCAGCACAACTTCATCTATCCTAGCAAAGTAACGCACAAGCATCCAAACTTTGATGAGAAGTAAAATTTTCTGTTCAGTAATTGGGGAGCAGATTGATACTGATCAAAACATGCTCTTATCCAACTTCATCCAAGGAACAGAAAATATACCAGGTTAACACCGCAACAACAGCTACTATTGCTACCAGATTCTTTATTCAATACCAACGGTTTTCTCGAATCTGCAATTCAAACCATGCCAGAAAATAGATACAGGAATTATGATGAAAATTGGCATCCACAAGAAAACATGGGAAAGCCTCATAGAATTCCACATTGCAAATAAATACAGCCTAGTACAGTTAGTTAAGTAATAGCCAGGGAAAGATGCGCAGCACAAACCAACATGGAAAAGCCTGAAACTATTATAAATTTTGTTTAAAATCCAGGGACTACATAACGTCTGGAAAGAAGAATTTCAATTATTTAGAGAAAAAATCTTCCATTTCAAAAACATAAATGGAAGCTAGCTTCTCCCTTTTACTAATATGACACCGTACATATCTGCTTTGTACAGTTAAGTGAATAAATCTGTGACGTTGTGGAAAAACTGCAATTGGGAGTATTCAAACTATTACTTGGATGCCTTGTGACCATACGCTTTGTTTTGGCTAGCAGCTGCTGACATAACCCGCAAACGATTGGCAACATCTGTAAAAGAAGGCCTTGATGCAGGATTAGGAGCCCAACACTGTTCCATCAACCTTTTCCATTCAGGATCACAGAGACTTGGAATGGCTGGCCTCAAAGTATTATTCACAATTCCTCCTGGACCTCATTAACAAATGTTACAAACGTAAACGAGGTGCTAAAAATCCATAAATTGCATCAGATAATGAATAAAATATAAAAACATTAAAACCAACTTGGGTGTTTCTGTTTTCAGTAATATATCTAAAAATGACTTTTCAAGTAAATTGATAGTATGCTTTCCTTGTGAACTTCATTTATATGTATATTGAAAGCTACACACTTCCAGTGTTGGAATCAAGTCCAACATTCAGATCAGTAGTTTCATTTTCCTTTCTGCAATTGAAAGCTTTGCAACCCAAATTTAATAGTTTCAAGTTTGCAAACACTGCTGGATCTCCAAACAATGGTTACTGATCTTCTTTTAGGTAACACTATTGATATGAAAGCCACAGATATGAATCTGTACTATTCAATGCTTTTTCCAGTTCCAGGTTAATCTGAACACAACTTTCCATAGATAAAACAAGTCCTTCATTCCTCAACTATCCTGTCTATATCTTACTATTAGAAATTATGTGACTTCCCCTGTAAAATTAATCAATTTATTGAGCACAACAAATACAGCACAAACAACCAATGCATGAACGCAAACCATGTATGAGTACAAACGCAGTAAGTAATTTCTAATCCAGGATCAAAATGCTTTCAGTGAATCACACAATTTTCTACAATTTCAAGGATGATATTTTTTAAATATACAATCATAGAGACAAAAGCAAATGAAAATGAGAGAAAAGATGATAAAATGAGACTTTTCAAGGGGAAAAAAATCTGATCATGGTACAAGTTGACACAAAACAACATTGCAATGGATAATTGAAACAAGTTCCATCCCTTAGTTCAATTGCAGGAATAAATTAAGAATCAACATTGATACGATAGTTTTCAATCAGGCCCTCATTCCCAAGACTGAAATATTGCAAAATTGGTTCCCCATGAGATTAAAAATTTTCTTTATGGTTAATGCAATTGTGACTTTTAAGGTATGATCCAGAATTTTAACAGCTGTTTATTTTCAATTCTAGGTGGCTCTTATTTCTTCCATTGTTGAAATTATTAAATCCCTCTTACTGAACCGTGCATGAGTTCAGAAGGAGTTGATCGATTTGTGCAATTAACTATAATGCTCTAAATCATAGGAGCTTATGAAAATTGATTTTGTAGTAACAAGTGCAATAAAGGCAAGAATGTAGAAGCAGCAGAAAAAGAGGATACAGCCACTACAAAAAATACAAAAGGGAAGTTAAATTTCCTAAAGTCAGGAACAAATAGAATTTAGACTTGTCCTTATTGGCTATTATCTGTAACTAACATAGTTTGATGTCCATTTAATCTCATCCTACTGAGTACATTAGACCCTAGGCATCCTTGCATATTGGAAACTTGATTTTTGGCATTTATGTTGACAACCATACTAGTGTTGCCAATCGCCAAAGCACAAAAAATTATCAAGCTACAACATTTAGTCGCTACAACATGCCATTCCTTTACGCCCAATTTCTATAGTCTTGCTATGTTCATTTGTATTGTTATTATAATTGGTAATCAATCAGATAAAACCTACTAATACAAGCAGAAACCATAACTTACAAAAAATACAAGCAGAACCATAAAAGAACAGAGAAAAACAGAGTATTAAATTAGCACCTATGATTGCACCGTAGTGCATGTTGGCATATGGTTCCTCGCCAGTCAGAATTTCCCACAAAACAATCCCAAAGGAGAAGACATCAACCTGAGAATTAGCAGAATTTTTTTTAATGTACAAATTCCTGGTCCAAAGATTATACAAAAGAAGATAATGTTTGTTGAGACAAGTATATGACTTATTCCTAGAAAAATGGTGATTAAGGACTAAACTAATTCACCTATTTCTCTAATTAGCAATAATGGATCTTATAGGTATAAACCGCACATCTTTGTTATTATACATGAATGATACAAAGTGAATATGTCAGTCTCTCTGATTCTCAAATTTTCTATCTAGTTACAAACTTGGGAACAATAATCACGAACTCAACTATGATTTCCCTAATTTTTCTTGTATCATTCACAGAAACATAAGACCAGAAAAAGCAAATAAACAAGATGAGGAATAAACTTACTTTGTCAGACACCTTACTGCTATTACCATTTAGCAGTTCAGGTGCCATCCATGGTAGAGTTCCTCGTACACCTCCAGAGACTAAGGTATTGCGCTTGATTTTGGACAGGCCAAAATCACCAACCTAAAGTCATCAATTACTGAGTTAACAAACACCAAAATTTTAAGGATTAGATTTTTCACATTCCTCATGAGCATACCTTGCAGATTGGACGCAATGGATCTTTCAAGTTGACAAGCAGGTTGTCGCACTTCAAATCAAAATGAACAATGTTCTTTGAGTGGAGATATTCCATCCCAAAAGCTGCATCCATAGCTATCAATAGCCTCTTGCGACGATCTAAATACCTTCAGGTTCAAGTAAATATAGATGTAAAGAGGCACAAGGAGGAGACTGAACTGACCATTCATTAGCAAGCTATTTGAGCTCATCCAGATCTGAGAGTGCTTTAATTATTGTACTTTCCGATAATCATTATGTAAAGTTTTAATAGCCCCACAACCAGAAAAAGTTCTAGACCACCTAGAACATCAGTTTAATGTAGCTAAAAGATGGAAAATTAGATTATAGTAC
>JANIJF010000008.1:42018969-42032563 GCA_024520955.1 Erythroxylum bequaertii
GTTAGACAGAGACATTTATTTCTTTTCATTACTTAGGCCTTAATCGCTTGGGATATTTGTTTCTCTTCTTCTTTCTAAACTTTAAGAACTAATGGCACCATAATGGATTCATTTTGCAATACCCCTTGCAAACCTCATAGATGGTTGTCCTTTTTTATTTTATTTTACCATTAAAGGTCCAAACTCCTGATTAGAGATTTTAAGGAATTTAGCCAATTAAATTTAACAAACACCAAAAGAAAACCTCCATATAAGTTGTAAAAGCTTATGGACTTAATAGTGACATGTTAACACGGTTGTTAAAAAATAGAAATGTCTAGAGTAAGTGAGTTCGTATATAATTAAGACATTATATCTCAACCTAAAACTTTAAAACAATGAGTTATAAGTCATATCTTTGTATATAATTCACTTTATCCTTATGTCTCTTTCCGATATATAATTACCCCGCCTGTAAAATTTTAACATTAGCTTAATTACACACAAACATTTATTTCTTTTCATTACCTAAGCCTTAAATTGCTTGGGCTATTTGTTTCTTTTTTTCTTTATGATCTTAAGTGAGACACAAAGACACCATAATGGATTCATCCCATAATACCCCACACGAGCCTCGTAGATAGTTGTCATTTTTCTTTAAAAAAATCCATCAAAGTTTCGAAGTCTTTCTTTAAAAAAAAACCACCAACCTCCACCCAATAGTAAGAAATAAGGCCTTACCACTCTTTTGCATAAACTCATCCTTCGCAAACAATATCGATAAGCATAATGTCCATGGCATTATATGCCCTCGCAGAACCATCGACAACATGGAAAGTCCAAGCTTCATCATAAATACGAATAAGTAGAGAATGGAAGGTAAATGGCATCGAAAGAGTTTGACACTTTGTTCTGGCGAGAACTCAGAAGATAGGGAGAGAGAGAGAGGATGGCTGGATGTTGATGAGATTAGCAATTTGTGAAAGTACCTAGTTGACTGGTTGTTGTGGGCAAATTTGATGTTTTGAATTTCATTGGTTTGAGAGAAAGAGGAGTCATGATCTAACTCCAAAATTTTAATGCTTCTTAATTACAATTTATTTTAATTTTAAAAATAATAATTAAAAAAGTAAAAAATAGATTTATAAGTGTAAATTGAATCAAATCTGTCATTAATTTTAAATTATTAATTTATCAAATAGTTTAACTAAAATTTATATGATATTGTATATTTATTAAATATGCATCTAAAAAATGATAAATACAAATTTTATCATTATTAAAAAAAAAAAAAAAGTGGAGCCATGATGAGCAGTAGTTGAAGGGTCATGCCCAATTAACACGACTTGCTTGAAATGGATAAAATTACTACAAATAGCTATTTGTCATGTTCGTATATGGATATTAACCATGCATTTACACCAACTTCAGAATCCATTTTAGGAATTTGATCCGAAACTAGAAATTTATACTATCTTTAAAGAAAGAATCAACAGGGTATTGAAGGTTTCTCGCTCAGGCCCGAAGGTTGCTAGCCGTAGCTGTATGATAATTTATGCTTTAGTTCATTTTCAGATGTGTAGAATTATATGAAACTATGAAAGAAACAGCTTAAATGGAATAAAGAATATGATCTCAATCAACTCGGATGGACCTGATTGACAATATTTCTTTCTTTCTTTCAATTTCCGGCCGACTCATATGATTTTGTTAAAATTTGATTTCACCATCTTGATCCGGCAAGCGCATGTAACCAGACGAAAAATGAGAGTTGTCTTCCGGATGAGCAAAATAGGCATGGCCACCATGAATTGAAATGTCCAATCCTGCAAGCTCGTCGTTTTCATCAATCCTGAGGAGCTTCAGCTTGTGAAGCGCATAGAAAACAGGTCCCATAGTTGCACTAACCCAGATTACAATCACCAACACTTCAACCACTTGAGACCCAATTAGACCCCATCCCCCACCCAACAATAAGCCATGAGGCCTTGTCAAGCCTACTTTACCTGAATCATACGCTTGAATAACAAACTCCTGTTTTGCAAACAAGCCTGTGAATATCAAACCCCAAACACCACACCCGCCGTGTAGCTGAGCTGCCTCTAGTGGGTCATCGAATTTCAACTTCAGAGCCAAGATGTTGAGCACAATCAAGACCCAGGCTGAACCAAACCCACATACAATAGCAGCCCATGGTTCAACCACCGAGCATCCTGAAGTGATTGCAACAAACCCTCCCAACAGACCATTGCATACATCCAATGCATCCCAATGGCCAACCAGTAATCTCCGCCCGAATAGAGTTACAATGCCGGCGGTTGAACCTGCTAATGTGGTTGTTACTGCTGTCCTGCTCACTCCAGTCCAATTGCCTTGATTGGTTGTGGTAGGGTACGAAACAAGAATCTTAGTGAACGAGCCAGGATTGAACCCAAACCAACCGAACCACAACAATAGGGTCCCAAGTACCACCAAAGTTGCATTGTGTCCACGAATCGGAACAGCTTTTCCATTGGCATCAAATCGACCTTTCCTGGGACCCTCTATGAGGGAGCCCCAGAGGCCAGCAACCCCACCTACTAAATGCACCACCCCACTTCCTGCAAAGTCGATCGCACCAGAACCGAACAGACGGTCACTTGAACTACAGCTAAGCCAACCACTTGACGACCAAACCCAGTGAGCCACAACAGGGTATACGAAACCAGTAAGGAAAAATGAAAAAACAAGGTATGCACTGAACTGGGTTCGTTCTGCTACCGAGCCACTAGTAATTCCAGCAACTGCTATAGCAAAAGCACACTGGTAAAGAAAGTAGCCGTAGTCGAAATCGCTGTTGGGAATATCTTTCAGGGCAAAAAAACTTGTGCCAATAAAAGGGTTGGCATTGGAATCATTTCCAAATGCAAAAGCAAAGCCGAAAAGGAAGAAAGAGATGCAACCAACCACAGCGTCAACAACATTGGCAAGCATGATGTTCATGGCGTTTTTGGCTCTGACTGAACCAGCGCATAGCATGGCAAAGCCAAGCTGCATGATGAAGACCAAGTAAGCTGAAAATAGAAGGTAAATGGTGTTGATAGAGAATGTCACACTATCTTCCCATGAAACCGCCATGACTGTGACTAACAAAGAGATTTGATGGTTGCAAATAAGAGGACAAAGCTTTATTCATATATATATCGAAACATCAACTTGAGGTTAAAAAATCAATTCCCTTTGAATGGTAGCTACGTTTGAGGAGAGCGACATGGGGGAACTGCAAGAGTTCGTGAAGCTATCGAGGAACTTTAACTTTCTTCTCACAAAGGTGTCAAAGGTAGTTGAAGGTCCTAACTTCTCATTTTAGGCAAATTATGTGCAAGTAAATTAAAATAAATTAATCATTCCTTATTATGCACAATTTCTGCATTAATTAATGTATATCTTAATTCATAGCTATTCCAACTATTTGAATATAAATATTCATATTCTGGGCATTATCAAACATGATGGACTTTATTTTATTAGGTATTATTGAGCATGCTTTCAAAGGGTTGAAAACTATACTCTAACCTATAAAATCATCGTGAGATCCCCACACATGGGAATGCAACTATACAATAAAGCCGTAGCCAGATCCCAAGTACTGTCCTTTTGGAACTGCAACATTTGGGGTCACCACTTGCCACAGTGATAAAATTAGAATCTAAATCTTTTGTCCAGTTTTACTTTGTCTTATTCTGTCTCATGAAATCTTAGTCATTTATTTTACAAACTCCACGCGGGTTCTATGTAGGACCCACATAAATAAATAACTGAGATTTATTAGATACAATAAGACACCATAATATTATACAGGAGATCTGAACTCATAAAATTAAGCCATGACAACTAATTCAGGTTAGAAATATGGCAGAGATCTAAAGTCTATATTGACGAATAGCTCCTGTTTTGTGGGCCAAAAGACTGAAAATGTTTCCCAATTTAATCGGATCTAACTGTTAAAAATTCGGACATAACCTCGTTATGTGCGTAAGTAAATAAATAATTTTTAAAAAGATTTCTCAAAACCCTAGATAAATTTACTTCAGATAACACAATTAACAATCATTTATAACATTAAAATGAATTACTTCACCGTCATTATTCATATAAAAAATATAAAAACTAGTAAGAAATACTAGCTTTTATATTTCATTATTCATATAAAAAATATAAAAACTAGTAAGAAATACTAGCTTATAATTATTCATATCAAAAATATAAAAGCTAGTAAGAAATACTAGCTTATTTACCTTCACAAGTGCCTGCACCACCTAGTGAATTGATATGACAAGTCAATTGTATAATATTATTAGTTCCTTTCAAAATGTCCTAGGTTTAATGAAGCATACATAAACAATGTCATAACAATAATGGAAGCTCCTGAATCTAGTATATCTCTCTCAATAATGGTGTTGTCTGTCTTAAAGGAATGGCGAGCATACTCGGATCCTTGCACTTTCATGGAAGTTTCCTTTAGAAGACTCCTCAGACTTTTTTCACCCATCCTTATCTTATTGTTTCCTGACAATTCTCTCTTATCATGACATAATTCTATAGGGAAAATTTGATGTGTAAACAAGTAAAACTTAATCCTATAGAGAGTATCTAGCCTTATTTTTATTTGAGCACAAGAATTAAAAAAAAAAAAGAGTTTTGATTATGATGCAAAAATTATAGAAATATAGTAAATGATCAATTTAAATCTAATAATAAAGAAAATAATATGAAACAAACCTGCTCTTGATATGTGTAAAACTTAGTATGTTTTGTAGGTGTTAGAGTGCGTTTTTTAGTGCTTTCTTATATGATAATTATGTGTGTAGGAATTAGATTTATGTTCTTGTTAGTTTTTTTTGTTTTGTTTGTTTAATTGTTATTTAAGAAAAGATTTTTATATTAATTATATATTTCAAGAATTATTTGATGTGTTTGGCGGTAACTGGAGACAAGAAAAAGTGAAGAAAATAAAGAAAAAGTTGGAGAAATAAGTTTGGCATGATCGTGCACAAGGAAGCAGCAGGTTGGTGAGCCTCTTCCATGATCTTACATCGAATGCACGATTGTACCAAAAAGCTAGAGAAAATCCACGCATGATCATGCACATGGAGCAAATTTAAGCTTTTCTAGCTTACGAGTTTTTTTGTATTTTTGACATTTTAGTGTTATTTTTGGAACCAAAATAAGTGGAGAAATACTAGAAAGAACCTTAGAAGACTCAAGAGTATAAAAAGAAAAAATAAAAACAAAGAAAGAGAGACAACACATCAAAATCAAGTAGATCAAATGTGGAAGCATCAAGGTCAACTCCAATTTTCCAAAATTTCCAAATCAAGATTTCAAGTTGTTTTCTTTCTTTTCTCTTCTTATATTTCATTGTCTTGAATGTTAATTCTAATTAGTGGTGTGTTGAACACAATTATGGATTTCTAAATCTAGGTTTATTCTTGAATTGTTGTTTTTAACTTTGTTCTTTTTTTAAGTCAATATAGTATTGCTTTATGGCATTTGTCATGCTTCTACTTGATAAGAAATTGAGATATTGAATCAAAGTTATACGTGTTAATTTGCGCAATAAGAGTTGGTACCTTAATAGACCTACAAATATCAAATTGACAAACAATTGAGAAGTGATCTTAATCATGAGTTAATTATCCTTAGGATTGCTTCAAATCCAATTGAGTAGTTAAGAGTAGTTTTGTGAATCCAGAGGCTGCAATTCAATTGTTATCTATTTCATTGGAATTACTTGATTAGATCTCAAGAGAGCGTAATTAAAATCTTAGGATATTTAGGATGAAGCATGATTGAATTAATAAGCTAAAAGGAAGACAAAATAAGATAGAATAACCCATAAGTTTTCATTATTGATTACCTTCATTCCTTTTGCTTGCTTCACTTATTCAATTATTTAGTTTTATTAGTTTATTTTAATTCCAGTTAATTTATTTTAATCCAATCTTTTATTATCTTAGACAAAGTGTATTCAAGTTGTTAGGTGACTAATCCAACCCTCGTGGAAACAATATTTTGTGTACTACAATATACAATCAATATAATTGCATACATTAAAACAAGAAAACAATTTTAGGTTGCATCCACCTTCGGAACTGTATGCCAATTATTAATATAATAATAAAATAATTTATACTTTAAATATTCACCGTTAAAACGAATTCTTATCTCTCCTTAATTGTAGTTAATTAGAGAAACAACAATCTAATTAACCCTAACCAGTGAATAGCCTTTGTTCAAGGCTAAAGATTCAATTGAATAGTTGCTTAAAGACAAAGAAAGATTAATAAAGAAAAATAACGTAAACATAAGTGGTTGCATTCAATTTAGTCGTTTATTCTCCCTAATATCTAAGAACTATAATACAAAAACTTATTACATTCTAGTTGCTTTATATAATAGAGGTTTAAATATTATAGATTTAATATCTAATATAGCAGTAAGTTGAATTAAATAATAAACTAATAGGCCTCTTAGAAATTGAGTGAAACAATTAGTTATAAGAACATTCAATATTCAATATATAAATTGAACAATAAAAACAAATATGGCAATTTAATACATCATAAGTTAGTTGTTTCATTAAACTAAGAGTAAAAGATTAGCTTTGCTGAGTGATGGAAAATAGAAAAAGAAAGCCGACTAGCTTTAGTCTAAACCTTAAAAAATACTAATGAAAACTAAAAGGTGGGCATGGTTTACTTGAGATAATAGCAATAAGAATTATAATGAATATAGTAAAAAATAAAAATTGATATCACTTCCATTTCTCGTTATATTGAAGATACGAAGTATTGTCCCAAAAAAAATATGAAAATATTATTTAATATATTATTATCCGTCTTTTTTCATTTTTTACTTATTCCTTTCTTCTCGTGTCAACTAAGCACCCCTGAAGGCTTTTAGACTGCTTGTATAGAGAGTGCATCTTTATTTTCGAAGTGGACAAGATTTGGTTCACGGTCCCAAGCCATGTTTCTTGCTGCTTTTGTCTAAAGAGGGATACAAGCTCCAATACGTCTTTGTCTCAATTCGTGTATATTTTTATAACTTTTTTTGACGAACAAAATATGAAATGCACCTGTCGTAAAGCAAGTATCTTTTTGTAACTTTCCTCCGGCAACTCGGGCTCCTTCCGTGAGTGAGTGTCAATCCGTATATTTACATCTTCGCAATATGAGAGGAACATAGGCAGCCGTACGATTATGTATAAGCCACGTCCATCCAAACAATTTGATTTCCTCGTGTTTTTTTCTTATAAACTCGTACAATTCTCGGCAAAGTTCAACTCCAAGACCACGTCTTCTCAAATACATCAGGAGTTATGCCCATACCTTTGTTAATTCTTAATCATACTTACACAAGGTGACGAAGAAGTCAAACATATAGAAAAAAGGGAAACAAACAAGAGCATCCACAAGAACAATTTCCGTTGTAACAGTCCAATATCCATGAGATGATAAGCAACCTAAATAGATAATCAAAAAATAGCTGTTTGAAAGTTAGAAATCAAGAAGAATCAGTTCTTACAGCAGCCACTGTTAATTCAAAATTCCTTTTAATATAGTTATCGATTAGGTGTTAAGGGTACCCCGGAATACATCGAGGCATCTTGGCCAAGTTTCCCTTGAGAATGCCTCACATGTATAATAAGGGATTACTTCAATGAAGCTCAACAGAGAAGACTAGATCTACTGTCAGTCTAAAATAGGTTTAGAGACAACTTGAGCTTGTTCCGTCTCCATTTTGGAAGGCCATAGAACTCTTGTCTTATCATCCTGAATTTCTCCTCGAACTCTTGGTCACACAAGTATGCCTGAGAAGAGTCAAAAGTAAGTTGTTAAGTTCTGTCTTTACTGTTTACAATCCCTATATATTTATGTCATACGGCAATGTGAACATATATAGAAACAGAGACAGAGAGACATTTAAGCTATTCTAACATCAAATCAAACGAGTAAAGGAAAACAAAAAGTGTAAAAGATAGTCGCAAAGTAAGTAACAAATGGCACCTAATATTTTTTTTTCAATTGAGCATAGTTCAAAACTCTCCAGTAGTCTATCAACACTATCCACCGTTTTTTAAACAAAGCTATACTTAGCAACATAGCAAGTAGTTTTTGCGTAAAAACGTTCACTAAAATTCTGAAAGAGAACAATTCCCCAGAATCCACAAGACAGGTACCTCTCTTTTCGTGACATCTATGTTTGTAACGGGGTCCTTTGAGTCCATTCTCAATCGCTCGAATGGATAGATTAATGAGTTAACAGTTGCATCAGTACCGTAATCTTGAAGTGACCGTGCAAATTGGGAGCTTTCCTGCGCCGTTGGCAAACCTGAGATGACAGGTATTGATTTTCTGAAAAAAAAAATCCAATGGATACCAACTTTGACCAGTTACAAAGTAGACCAGACCTCTTCATGGGTTTTTCAAACCAACCATTCAATGGGTTGTTCCGAAGCCAGCCTTTCCATACTTGTACCTTTTATTGCTTGGCATATTGACTAAGCTCCAAGGAGGGCTGATAGTTAAATTTTTCTTAATTAGCCAATTCTTGTACAACCTATGATATGCTGATATAAAATTATGTAACCAATCTCCTGATCAACCATGCAATCTGATGTTCCAACACCAGCCTTTCCAGTCGTTGACCTTCTATTGCTTGGTATTAACCCGTACACCAGGATACAAGGAGGCTGGACTATTTGATAATTAAATTCTCTTTCAATTAGACAATCTTTAACAGCAATCTACTATATAGTAATATAAATTCCCATAGTCTACCCTCCAAATCTTGTTTCCTCTGTTATTCAATTTGAATTTTTGACACCAAAATATTGAGTGAAAATCTTATCGTGTTTAGAAAAAAACAAAAGAACTGTTTTTTTACCAGAAGAACCGTGATTTGGAGGCCCGGTAAACAGCGTCCTCAGAGTTGGAGTTGAACTGGAAAGTAGATGGTTCTGTGAAGAATTTGAGTTTGTACTCGGGACACTGGACATGGGAGAGATGCTGCTTCCACTCCCGTTTGAAACAACAGACGTACTTCTGAACCCATCTGGAGTAGATGACCTTGGGGATGTTTTCCATGTGTTTCTCACAGAAACCTGCAAAACACATCGCAGGATTCTTGGATGATCAATTTTATGTCACTACCAAGGACCCTATTTATCAAGATTCAAGTGTAAATTAACATTGACAACCAAAAAATTATTTCAAATGGCCGATGTCCAAGCCATTTTGTTCCATTTTATCTTACCTTAGGGCAATTACCTTATCAACTCAATCTAGTATTTGAGTCCAGATTTTACATTGCTCTGGCCTAAACGCATAATTCCACTGAAGAAGAACTAAAAACTTCTAAGTACTGCCTAGGGGAGTCACTGACAAAATACTAAAGAAAAAAACGAGACCTCTGTTCATTAATTAATATAAAAGTGATTAAACCGAAAATAAAGTAAAAAGATGACGTCCTGCAAAATACATCCTGCACACTATGTCAATAAAGTGCAGAGAGCATATAATTCAAAGATATAGTATAGGTGCAGCTGATAATAAGGACTACCATCTTTGGATGCTTTGACGGCCATACTGTAGCTTTGAGTGCTATGATAAGGTAGTCAGGAAACTAATTCCCACAGAACACCCAGCTAAAAAAGAAAAGTAAATAGAAGTCATGAATACTCACTTCCTGAGATTTTTTATTTCCTTTTAGAATAGCAAGCTTTCTTTCAAAAGAGTTGCCATGCATCTGCAAGATCAGTAATCATAAGTAAAATTACTGGACGCAGTTGCATCTTTTTTGTAACTAATAAAATGTGGAAAAAAAGTTTCGCTTCTAATTACGCAGTAATATCATTAGTACAATAGAATAGCCGTTGCATATACAGAACCTTCATTCACTGTGCAGTCTAGTTATGTGAATTATATTAGCAGACATATTGAATCAATTCCTGATTCAGGAGTGTATTTAGTTCGGATTTTAGTCCACTTACATTTGCCTTTGAGGAATCCCATTCAAAGAAATGAGTGAAAAATGGTGGCTCCTGTCCTTCCGTAACAACATAGATAGGAGTTGTAAAAGAGAGACTTTTAACCGGAAACTCTATTTGAAGAAATTTCTGCACTTGCAGGGAAAATGACAAAAAGATGAATCAGGTGAGAGATTAACAAGAAGACAAATTGTGGTACTGAGTTGATAGATAAGGTTTTTTTTTTGTACTTATGTCAACCAAAGGATAAAAGACACAATCCTCCCCTATAATTTAATAGACCTTGAAAAAACTCCCGAGTCATTACAATTCTCACAAAAATTCTTTTTAATTTTCAGTTTTTCAAAAAAAGACCTCTTGAACTTCAGTTAAAAAATAACTATGAAATACATGCAATATGATCATCCGACGTTAAATAATCAAATACAATTATTTGACGATTCAACCTAACTCTTAACCTCGAACTGAACTAATTAAATTTAACTCAAACTAATAATTTATTATAATTATCTTACATTATTAATTTTGACTATTTAGGTAGGGTTTAAAAGCTGAGTTAAGTTATCATATTAGTAATATTTCATTAATTTACGTTTGATATTCATATTCCGTAATTTTCATCAATATCTTTTAACTGAAGTTTTTTTTTTAAATCATGAAAAACTAAAAACTAGGAATTTTTTTGAGAATTTTAAAGATCAAGGGATTTTTCTAAGACTTTTTAAACTATAGGGAAGGTTTATATCTTTTACCCACCAACCAAAGTTCCATCATAATCTTTCTGTGAAGCAAGAACTAAAAGTAGCACTTGACAGAAGCTGGATAACAACACCTGGTAGTAATCATATATTTAAGAAGCGATGAAACACATATACTCAAAGATTTCACATGCGTAATAACATAAAAATGACTTTTAAAACTTCCATATTATATACTGCCAAAAGAGAAAAAGGAGGTGCTTTTTATGGTAAGAAGGGTATGTGTATAAACAAGTAACCTTATGTGTTCTATAAAAATGTCACCTGGCCAAGAATAAGGGCTTGCTGCTTAGACTTGATGTTTGAATGCTGTCCAATCCAGACATAAATATCTTCATGGTTATCAAGAATCAATACATCTTCAGTGGTCAAGTCGTCTTGTGTAAAGTTAAATATCTCTTTGACCTGAAAACATGTAACAGGCTCAAAGTTCTATTACATTAGGATGGAGAAAGTGAGAAGCATCTAGTTGAACTTTTCCAGATTCAGAACAAGCATGAACTGCATATTAAGCCTTAGGATATGTACAATATCATACCTTGAAATCACCTAAAGTTGAGTTCAAACAAGCAGCAGTTTATACCTGACACAATTCAGAAACAAAGCATAGCCCAGTGCATGCGCCAGACAACCCCCAAACCCCTTTTCTCATCATCATCCACCCAGTCTGAAGTCCCGCAGTGAGGCGGGGTCTGCGGAGGTCTTATAATATGCAGCCTTACCCTTACATAGTAGAGAGGTTGTTTCCCGGTAGATCCACATGCAGATGTGACAAGTAAAAAAATGATGCAGGAAAACAGAAGCAAGAATAAAAGAACTGGCATGAACGAAAATTCAAGGGTAAAATGCACTATTAGACAAAAGAACATACCTATTGGTTGGCCAGATCGGCCATTACCCCACCCTGTGTAAAGACCAGTTCTTGTTGTCGCTATACACACTAGAAGTCTCCCCGTACCTACCCTGACAACTCCTACGATTTTAGGTACTTTTGGCCGCCCTTGACTACTCCAGACCTGAAGTCTTGACCACAACTAACTAGTCGCAAAGGTGTAAAGAACATGGGGTTGGATGCCCTAATCGTTTAAGTAAAAGACGCGAGGATCCTAATGAGTGTCGGTTACTCTTATCCTATCACGCCAGACTTTCCTAAATCTAGCAACTGCTTCAGTAAGAGCCAACTCTTTTCTGTGTTTAAAAATGTTTTTAAAATCCTAAATTGTCTTTTATTAATTTAATAGAGATTAAATTGATTTCAACTCCTACTAAAATTGAAAAGTGTTTTACCCAAATTTTGAAAATTGTTTTCAAAGGAATATTCATTAGGAAAGGTTTTAGAATTTAATTTAATTTTTCAATAGTTGAATTATTAAATTAAATTTAATATCAAATCAATAATTAGAATCAAGGCAAAGTTTTAAATAATTTCCTTCTTAGTTAGTGATATGTGCTTAATTGTTAATATATTTAATCATTTATATTTAGTGATTATTAACATAAAAATACTTAAGATATTCAATTTTATTTATATTTAATTTTAGGTACAATTTGAGAGCAAAAAAATTAAAATGAGTTAAAAGCACTACATATAAATCATTTTCTGAATATTTATTTTTGCTTGTCTTTATGAAAAAAGAAGAAAATTAAAAGACGAGAAAAATAGAGCAATACAAAGAAAATTAGAACAAGAAGTGAACAAATTTATCTCCAAAGAAGTGGAGTTACAGCAGTTGGAAAGATTAAAAAAAAAAGAAACAACAATGCAAGACAAACAAAACGACAAAGGAAGAAGAAAATATGAGCAGCCAAAATGCTGGCGTCTAACACTTGCGTACTGTATAAACGCAGGAAGGGCATAACGAATTGAGGGCTACAACTAAAAATTGTCCCACCAAAAGGAATAGGGCTGCAACAATAAACATATACACAGTGGAGAACAACGTGGCGTCAATTATTTCTTAAATGAATTAGAAGCAACAAAGAGGACGCTACACTTGAGAACAACGATGCACAGGTAAATGGGCAGAGAAATTAATCTAACAGCTGGAGACACAATAAAAGACAAACACACACAAGAGGAGCAAGGGTTTTATTGTGATGGGTGACCTTTAATAGTCCCATCACACTACAGTGGAGCTAAAAACAAGGAGACAAGCAACAAATACAAGCTACAGAAGCAGCTCACGTAACGAACATAAGCATAGTGGAGCTACAAGGTGTGGCGTAACAAAATAAAGCTTGAGGGCCACAATAGCGCTATTGTGCGGGTAGAATAAAACAAAGGACAATAAAGAAGCCATCAACAGGCTCAGCCAAGAGGAAGGCAACACGCAGTCGGGCAACACTGGAGAGCACACGCAGAGGAGGAGAACAAGTTTTAAGTTAATGTGTGACCTTTATTGGTCACATCATCAACCATCAACAGTGAAGAAGGCTTGGATCAGGAAGCAAAGCCGAACGTGAGTGGAGGCCACATTGGACAGTGCAAAGCTTAGGTAGTGAATAGAAATTAAGGATTTTTGGCTAGAGATTAGAACGGGGTTGAAGCTATTTTTTGAAAAATACCTATGAAGAGCTAAATATTTCGATGCCAGTTCGGAGGTAATATCGACGTTGATGACCCGGGTTAAGTAATTTTATTATTATTTTGTTGTTTCTTTCTCCTATTAGAAATTTAATTGTGTTATCCTATTTTAATTAATTTGGGTATTGTGTATAGATAATCGGATTTTCGTTATTATTCGGCTATTCGTGTATGGATCTATTGGGTATTGTGATTGATGATTTTAATGCGTTCATTGAATTGTTAACTTCAAACCCATCG
>JANIJF010000008.1:42136502-42155879 GCA_024520955.1 Erythroxylum bequaertii
TATACTCATGACTCATTTTTGACCTATGATATGATCCCAGCCTGCTAGATGGATCCGCAATAGATCTGTACAGGTAATATTAAGGTTTGTTAAAACTTGACAGCAGCTATGTTTTCAACCCCTTTGCATTCCCAGATATCAGAATGCGTCTGATAAGGAGCCCCATCCAATGTCTGTTATTTTACTGAAGAACAGTGTATAACCACAGACAATTTGCTTCTCAGGAAAAACTTGAACTCTGTAGCATTAGGTTCCAACACCAAAGATTTATAAGCGAACAGAAGTTTGTTTATGAACACACCTGACATAAATGATCCAATTTACTGTCTTTCTCCTTGTACAGCGTACTGCAAGTTGCTGCTGAGGATTTATGCTTACAGTCATCTTGGATGAGATGATTTTGAAAGATTTAGGAGCTTAATCTTCGAATTTTGGGCCACAGTTAATAATTACAATGGGAGCATCTTGTAAGGCAGGGTGTTGTTGCCACGTGATAATATGTGGAGGGCTAGATGGCGTATGCTGGAATTACTGGGTATCTTCAGGTGCCCTCAACGTCTGTTGTATATTCTGTCAATAACCACAGCCTGGGGAACAAGTCCTCTCACAGAAAGTTATAAGAAACGACTTGGTCTGATTTTTCTCCTATTGCTCCATTCTCTACTTGTAATACAATGTTTATATTGTGTGAAAACAGATTGATTACAATAAACGGATTGCTTCTTAGAAAACCACATAGTTGTGAGGAAAATTGTAAATTTACCCTAACTCCTGTTTGTAGTTAAGTCTTTATGAGGTCTTGTACACATCTGTAATTTGTTACAGCAACAGTAATCAATGCAGCAACTTTGCTCTCTGACGTTTTGTGTTATATATTGTGATTGTTTGGAACAATAAAGTCATGAGAAAAAGAAAATATAGAAAAGGTGGCTGAAAAATTAAGAAAAAAGGAGGAAGGAGAAGAAGAGGGTCAAGAAAAAGACAGTTTAGGAAAAGTTATTAAAGGTCAAAATAGGAAATGTAAAAGTTTAAGGATAAATTTGGAATTTAATTTTTAGAAGGGTTGTAATAATAAAAATAAATTAGGGTTAAATATGATTTTTAATATTTAAGGGTACTTTAGAAATTATAGTAGTTAGATATAGTAAGGTTTTTTTTAACAATTAAGAATAAATTGAAAAAGGGAAAAGGGAATAATGTTAGATTATTAAGCGTAATTGGGTTGAATTTTTTTTTAAAAATAAGTCTAATAGAAATTTGTAATACATATATAAGTCCGAATGTCATATTAAGGAGCAAATTGGACTTATCAGTTAGTTAAGTCCAAAATTCATCTAAGAACAACCTTTAGTTGTACTTCTAGAATAATATACGATTTTTGAAACTTTGAAATTTGTAATTAATAAATTGTTTCATAATAAATCATATTTTGTTACGTATTATGAGGTGTATTGCTTGATAATTCAGAAAAAAAAAATTGTTGATTAAAATTTTTAGTTGCACATTAGTGTAATTAAGAATAATAGTGTAATTAAGAATAATAAAGTAAATAAATCATATTCATGAAATTAAATAAAAACTGACTTATAACATGTTGATAATAAATTGTGGAAATCATGAATTTGTGGTCTACTAAGGATAATCTACATTCAATAGTCATAAATTGATGAATTGTTTAAATATGAGCGAGTAATTCCTAAGTATTTGTCTATGGAGCAGGTATCGAGCTTCCTGAGTTTCGAGGATGTCCCATATCGATAACTAGGTAATGTAGTAGTATCAGAATATTCTTAGTTTTAGGAAATATCATGTGTCGATAGCTTGGTACTATAGTATTACCGAATTACCAAATTAGATTAAGGAATTAGAGTACCATATGCTAATATTTATATATCTTTTTATGTTTCCACTTAATGATTAATTATGATGAGTAGAAATGAGATGAAAAACTATTAAATATAAGCCTACTAGATTAAGAGGCCCGGACAATCTAGTTAATAATGAGATTAAACATAAACCATAATAATAAAATAATATTAGTATTAATCATTAATAATGATAACAATTTAAATGTTTATTAAATGTTTGGATAGGTTAAGAATTATTGTGTATTTTAGTATTGTATATATGTTTGATTAATTTCTATATATACATATTGAGTTATTTTATTTTAAAGGTACACCTCTTGGACTAAAAGATTGAGTCCCCAATCCCAAGGGTCCCCAGTCGTAGGCCCGACCACCGCTGGAGGATTGAATCACGGTTTGATCCGGATCAGCCACCTAATAGAGTGGTCACTCCATCTCGTTACCGAGAATCAAACCTAAGACCTTGGGCCAATTGACCCTGCTAGATGGCCAACTACGCTATCCATGCGGGCAGGCAATTCACCTCTTGTCACTATTTCTTTAAGAGATAGAGAGATTGTCATTACTCCGTATCCAAATATCTATGTTTGTTCAACACAAGCCAACTTAGAGTAAGGATAGTAATGGGTCGGGTCTAACATGAACTTGACCTGAAAATTTCTATCATGTCTAGGTTTGCTCGAAGCTCAATCAAACTCAAGACACTCAACTCAAACTCAGGCCCGATTAGACTTGAGTTTTTTTGAAATACAACTCAGACACGATTTTTTGTTTTTAAAAAACATCATTTAACTCAAAACGACATTATTTTCCTGCAACTTTTAGGCTTCGAGCTAGACTCAAACTTCAAGTCAGGCCGCACCAAATTGAGTTCGAGTACGAGTCCGAATTTGACTGCCATCTCTACTTACAGAGTTTAGTTCTGATTTTCTTACCCCCAAACGTTTGTTGAGATTAAGAAACTTCTATAGGGAAAAAACTAAGTACAGTGTAGTCTGCTGAAGAAACTTCTATAGGGAAAAATTAAAGTACAGGGAAGTCTGCTGAAAGAATAAGTTCCTAAATAAATCGGGCGAAAGAAAAAGCTGAAATTAATGATAAAGAATACGATAAGCAATGATATTGATATCCCATTTCATAAAATCTAGTATCGTTAAATAATTTAACCTGTGCAATTAATATGCACTAGTCAAGTTGTGACGACTATGAGAAGCCACGATGAGGGTCCAATTCACCATCCTCCATTAATACAGTCTCTTTAATCTCTTGTAACATCTTTAGTACTTGCCACATAGTAGGCCTCTGTTCAGGCGAGGTCAAGCTACAAGCCATAGCTACCTCAATTAGCATTTCCAATCTGTTGTCTTCTGCACCATCATCTTCTCTCGAGGACCTTACCCAATTCATCATATCATTTGGCACTAAAACCGGGAACTCAGATGGAAGCTTGCCAGTTAAGAGCTCTAACAACAGAATCCCATACGCGTAAACATCAGATTTAGAGGTTGTTTGGGTACCTGACACAATTCAGAAACAAAGCATAGCCCATCATCTTTTGAGAGTGTAACTCGAAGAAAGGTTAGTTTGCTCACCATCACTAGACATAACTTGGAACAAACATGGATCCTCAGTAAACCCTGTTATTTCTTTTTCCCTTGGATAGTCAGCCTTTCCACCAAGCGCATCCCAGAAAATATCAGGTTCACTTGCCTCCCTCACAGATATAGGTTGCCATGTTGGCTACAAATAAAATGAAGAGAAACTTACTTCTAAATTGGTTCCTTTTCACAAAAGAGTAGACAAACAAGTTCAAAACGAGAATCAATTTCCCCATAAGACAACACGTTGTAGGTGTAAAATGATATGCGTCCTATATCTGTTTACTTGTCCCTATTCAAAATTTGCACCAAATGCGATGGTGTTGAGGCAACACTCTTAACACGTAACTAACACTTAAATATAGTTGCCTGCCTATTAATCGCTCAACTCAATCTCAAGTTTATTTCTTCTTGTTACATATACAAAAACAATGAAAACAAATAAAGAAAATCATGAAATCGGATAAAGACCTAAAGTTATTTGTCAAAGATGCTTTGTTTACTAATTATTAAAGAGGGATACTTTTACTAATAAGGGACAGCCAAATAACAAATGTATAGCCCTACAATGTTGAAATAAGACATCATAATTTCCAATAAATGGCCTGTAGTCGCAGGAAAGTTGTCCATGCAATCTGTGCCTACTGGCCCTTATTACTAAGTTTAATTTTTTCCCTATTGATAATTAGTAAACAAGATGTCCATCTATAATCAGCGGTCCACATACCCTTTTCACAAATTTCTTTGTAAGACAAATTCATGTTAAGAGAACAAGGTTATATACATTTATTAATTCCAGCATCCTGTCAAGAAGGTCATGGTCTATTGAAGAAGATAGACTTCCCATCCAAGTGAAGGTGGATGCTCCAGTTCGCAGTATGTAACAATACGATGAGTTAAGGGAGGCCGACACCTGCACCAAGTTCAGTTTAAGGTCAAGTTTGTCCGCACTTCAAATGTCCTCCCAGCTTCACTATACAAGATCCCAAAAACATAAGCTCTCTTTAGAGAATCAGTCATAGTCAGTTAAAAAATTTCAGAAACGCTCTTCTTTCGATGTAATTACATATAGTGTCCTACTTATAAGGAACTGTTCAATTACACAAAGCCTATTAGCAACAAACAAGCTAATAAACCACAACTTCATGCTTACTAATCAATTCAAAAGAATACTCATGCAATAGAAACAGCAGCATATCCAACAAACAGCTTCATAATTGATTCCACAAGGAAAATTGTGAAAAAGAGTTTAACTGAAACAAAGGTGGAGTTAGAGGAGCTGAAGTTAGCTCAATTAAGGGAAGTCAGCTGAGAACATAAGCAATGATGATGTGCTGTCGTTTAAAGAAGATAGTATTACTAATAGTTGTGTCGTGTCGTCATTTAATGTAGTAGTAAGTCAATATAGAGGCACAGTTGTCATTTTCTAGTAGTTCTGTAAGCATGTAACAGCTAGCACGAACAAGAAGTCAGAAAAGTTTATCCTCATTAGAAGAGTTTTGCTGACTGGAAAAACAGAAACAAACTGATGTTAAAGTTCATGTAACCAACGCCGAATTCATGTTTGATTCACCCACTGAAAGCCCCTGAACAAAATTGGTGCCAGTATTGGCCAAGACAGGCGCCAAACTCATATTTTAATTAGCTAGAGTGTTGTTATTTCAACCTATTATTTTCTTTTAGAACTCTAGTTTTAAAGTTTTATGCCTATATGAGGCTTTCCTATGATTAATTGAGAGCTTATCATTATTATTGTTGAATCAAGAACTTTTGGAGGGATTTTCTTCATCCTTGTTTTTGGAAAAACCCCTGATTTAGGTTCCCTATTAACTATCAATCTCATTTATCTTGCTAGTAGCGATCAACTCTAAAATTTTATCACTTTCAATTCCTTTCTTTTTCGGAGTGTAGCAATTCATATCTTTCTTTTGTGTATTTGTGCGTTCAATTTCTTAAATCAAACATGTTTCTAATAGAATAGTCCTAGGTCCTATCTTATTAATATCGAATTTTACTGGTCCCATTAACAAGGGTCGCATCAAAATTTGTGGCAATAGGGATAGTTATACTAATATGGCTAATATGAGTTAGGGGAAAAGTTGAGATTGTTAACTATGAAACACCCTAAACCATACAACCTACAGTGAGAAGGTTAAGCTAACAAAACATATATTGATTTCTTTCCTTTCGAAGGCATAAGGATGAAGTGTTGTGTCATGTGATGCTCATGCAAGTGGGACACATTCTTTTGGGTTGTCCATGGCAATTTGATAAGAGTGTCATACATTACGGATATAAGAACAAGTATTCCTTTTCTATGAGTGGCAACTCGATTATTATTGGTCCATTGTTACCTAAGCAGGTTTATAAAGTTCAACTTCAAATTTATTAGAGTGAGCAGGAGAGTTTAACGGGAAAAAAAATGAAGGAAAATACTTGGGTATAATTCAAGTCTTCTAAGGAAAGTAAAAATGAGGGATACATACTTAGCCAACCATCAAGTGTTGTCTAATTTTGTAGATGAGGGTACTAATTTGAGGACAAATCATTTTAAGGAAAGGGAAAATGATAGGACTCAATGTTAGAAATTAATTCAACCTTTTGCAATTGTTTTGAATACGTGTTGCAGTTAAGATTTAGGATTTTTCAGTTGATTTTTCTATTATAGAAATCAGGTTGAATAAGTATGCCTACCACTGTTTGTGATTATGTGTCAAAGAGTCTATTAGCAAGTTTGGGAGGAATTGCCATGTATGAGAATATTTAGGTGGTTGAGGTCTATTTAAGTAGCTCATTTCCGTCATTTTTTTCATTGTGGAGAAGAAATCAAAGTCAATACAAACTTCTCTTCATTCAAAATCAATTTCTTTGTTATTTCTTTCCTAAGCAAATTCCACATTTTTTGCTCACACTCAAGCAGCTACTCGAGTTACACAAATTTTCACTCAGGTATGAAGACGGGCTTTGATAGCTTGCAAGAGGTTCAAACCAAACACAAAAAAGAAGCTAGAGATAGCAACTCCAAAACGTAAATGACATTGAACTTAGAAGCAAGTCAACATCAATCTTTTGCTGAATTTTGCAAACTAGAGAAATAGAAGCAAGCTGACGTCAAAGCTCAACTTGTAGCCGACATCAGCTTCATGTTTGATTCACAAACTAAAAGTTCCAAAACAAAACCGACACTGGTAGTGGCCAAGATGGGCGTTGGACTCTTACTTAATTAGTTAAAGTTTTTGACATTTCAACTTGTTATTTCCTTTTAAAACTCTAGTTTGATCATTTTATACCCATAAGAGGCTGAAGAATTTGGAACGCTTTCTGATTTATTCCATGACTTCTTAACTTCCAATTACAACCAGCAAAGGCATATATATAGCCTAAATAAACAGCATCCCTAATCACATAATTAAAACCGATTACCTAAATCAAGGAAACAATCTTAACAGCTGGCCGTGAATCAATCACAACTTTTATTCTAATTTGACTAATTCCTTAAATTATGGACTTCCACAGATCTTGCTCATTCCTAAAATCATGGGATAGCAATCCCACTAATCTTGCTCGTATTTCCACAGTCCCCCTCAAGCTGGGTTATGTATGTCAAGCATACCTAGCTTGGATTTCAAACTCTCAAAGCTTGCTTTCGGTAGAGCTTTAGTGAGAATGTCTACAGTCTGCTAACTCGAGGGTGTATACCCAAGCTTGAATCTTCCTTCCTCTAGTTTCTCCTTGGTGAAATGACGATCGATCTCCACATGCTTAGTTCGATCATGATGAACGAGATTTTTTGCAATATTGATTGCTTCCTTTTTATCACAATACAAGATAATAGGTGCTTCCATGCTGACCCCTAGTTCTTTTACCATTCTTTCCAGCCATATTCCCTTGCATATACCATGGCACATTGCTCTAAACTCAGCCTCTACACTGCTTCTTGCTACGACCTGTTGCTTTTTGCTGCGCCATGTGATTAGATTCCCCTAGAGGAATGTGCAATAACTAGTAGTAGACCTTCAATCTTCCAAAGATCCAGCCCAATCAGCATATGTCATTACCTCTAATCCTCGATTGGTTGTCTTCCCGAAGAACAATCCACATCCTGAACTCTTCTTGAGATAACGTAGGATACGTAGAATAGCTTCTAGATGTCTCTCAGTTGGCTTATTCATAGATCTACTAATAAGCCCAACTGCAAAGCTGATATCAGGGCATGTACAAGCTAGGTAAATTAACTTACCCACTAGTCTTTGGTATCTTCCTTTGTCTGTCAAAGGATTGTCTTCCTCCAATTCTACTTTACTAGCCACATCAAGAGGTGTGTCATCAGGCTTACACCCTAACATTCCTACTTCTTGTAAGAGATATAGGGTATATTTTCTCTGAGAGACTGAGATTCCTTGTTTTGAACGAGCAATTTCCATGCCTAGGAAATATCTAAGTTGACCCAAGTCATTGATTTCGAACTCCCTTGTCAAGAACTTCTTAATTCCAGCAATCTCCTCCAAGTGATCACTCGTCAAGACAATGTCATCAACATAAACTATTAGTATGGCTCTCTTACCTTTGAGGTTTCTTTTGATGAACATAGTATGATCTGTCTAACATTGCATAAATTCGTGACTCTTAACAACTCAAGTAAATCTCTCAAACCATGCACGTGGAAATTGTTTAAGTCCATACAAGGACTTCTTAAGTCTACATACCTGTCCGAAATTCTCCTCTGTCTCTAGTCCCGGTGGAATATCCATAAGTACTTCCTCCTCAAGATCTTCATTAAGGAAGGCATTTTTTACATCAAGTTGGTAAAGAGGCCACTCTACGTTTGTTGCAAGAGATAACAAGACTCTGATTGAACTAAGCTTTGCAAATGGAGCAAATGTCTCCTCATAATCAACACCATAGGATTGTGTGAATCCTTTAACCACAAGTCGTTCTTTAAATCTGCTTATACTCCCATCTAAATTATGCTTGACTAAAAACACCCACTTGC
The DNA here is from genome assembly GCA_024520955.1 of Erythroxylum bequaertii. Taxonomy (NCBI): domain Eukaryota; kingdom Viridiplantae; phylum Streptophyta; class Magnoliopsida; order Malpighiales; family Erythroxylaceae; genus Erythroxylum; species Erythroxylum bequaertii. The sequence goes on from JANIJF010000008.1 coordinate 42,144,962, forward strand.
ATCCAACAATTCTTTTTCCTACGGGGAGATGTGTCAATTCCCACATTGAATTCTTCTCTAGTGCGTGCACCTCATCAAGGACAACACTCTTCCATTTTGGTAGTGTAAGTGCCTCATAAACATCTTTGGGAATCTAGGTATCATCAAGAGTGGCTAGAAATGTCCTGTAGTGTGGGGCTAGTCCCTTTGCTAAAACATAGTGACTGATTGGGTGTTGTGTGTAGGATCGAGTACCCTTCCTTAAAGCAATAGGAAGATCATAAGTATATACAATGGGGGAATTCGAGTGCATACATGTGTTATTATCCAGAGTTTCAGTATTCAGTTTAGAGTCATGGCCTTGCAGAATGTGTGTGGGTCTCTGTCTCTTAAGGCTTCTATCTCCTAGAGTAAACACGTAGCTCTTTCCCTGTGGTAATTGTATCAGAAAGATTGGGTTCTGTGGTGGTATTAGACACTGGTACAGGTTGTGATAAAGGTGTGAGTGAGATTTGAGATGGTGCAGAAATAACTGTAAGATCATTATCCCATTCCTTAGGTATTGGATTCCCCCCTAAATATCCAAGATGGGATAATAGCTTTGATCTTCAAAAAATGTGACATTTATGTAGTGATAGAATTTTTTGGTGATCAGAGAGTAGCATCGATACCCCTTTTGTGTAGAGGAATATCCAAGGAAAATGCACTTGGTGGCTTGAGGGTCAAGTTTGCTAAGTAGGTGAGGAGAAATATGGACCAATGAGGTGCAACCAAAGATCTTTAAAGGTATATCTATGAGGATTTTAAAGTAAGGGTATAACTCAAAGGAGTTTGTTACGTGGGGTCTGAAATTGAAATACCCGAGATGGCATTTGATTGATAAGGAAGATAGCGGTCAACACTGCTTCTCCCCAAAAGAGTTTTGGCACGTTCATGGTCATCATTAAGGAGCGAACCACTTCCAGTAGGGGCTTGTTCTTCCTTTCAACAACTCGATTTTGTTGTGGGGTGTTTATACAGGAATTCAGATGTAGGATCCCCTTTTCACTTAGGATAGAACCCAATTGTGCCTCAAAGTATTCTCTCCCATTGTTTGTCTTTAGTGCCTGAATCCATGTTTGGAATTGTGTTTCCACCATCTTGTAGAAGTTTTGGAAGATCTGCTGAACTTCTGATTTCTCCTTCGTCAAGAATAGCCATGTGATTCTGGTGTGGTTATCAATAAAGGTAACAAACTACCTATGGCCAATAACTTCCTTGATTCTGGATGGACCCCAAACATCACTATGTATTATGGAAAAAGGATGGGTTGGTTTATGAGTATAGAGAGGATAAGAATTTTGGGTGTGCTTTGCATACTGACAAATCTTGCAGTTTGGAAATTTTTTATTTTTATTAATAAGATTAGGAAAAAGTTTCCTCAAGTACAAGAAATTTGGATGACCTAGACTGTAATGCACAACATTTCGACACTACACTTATTTTTAACAAGGACAAACGCAGCAAATGAACTTTTCTGACTCCATTCCCTGGACGTGTCGGCCAGTAGGAGATATAGGCCTGCATATAATTCAAAACTACCAATCATCTTCTCTGAACCTAAAACCTGAAAAACATACAAATTAGGCAAGAATTTAGCAACACAATTGAGATCCTTTGTGATTTGGTTGATGGAAAGTAGATTACAATTAGGCTTTGGCACAAATAAGACATTTTTCAAGATGATATCTTTGGTCAAACAAACAGATCCGGTACCACCAATTTTGGTTAGGGTGCCATCTGCAATTCTCATTGTATTATTACCATTACATGGAGAGTAGGTTTCAAAGACTATGGGATCTCTTGTCATGTGATCTAATGCTCCAGAGTCTATAATCCATGACTGAGAGTCAGTTTTCTTAACGTGGAACGCCAAAGTATCATTACCTTGTTGTTGTGCTATAGAGGCAGTAGCTGTACTAGGTGCAATATTAACTGAAGACAAAATATTTTGCAACATTTCTTGTAGGAGTTTTTGGAGTGTCTCCGTTTGATCTTTGCTGAAGGGGCTAGATTCATGCAATGTCCCTTGTTCCAAGGTTGCTACGTGGCCTTTGGCCCCCTATCTTGAAAGGAACGTGGTTGCCAATCTGCAGTCTTGCCATGGATCTTCCAGCAAATGTCCTTTGTATGTCCTAGTTTTTGGTAGTGATCGCACAATGGACGGGTGTGTTTCCTTTGCTGGGCATGCGGAGCCATGTGACTAATTCTGCACTGTAAGAGCCAATCTCTCGCTAGTTTGATTGTTGTTTGCTACTCCTAACATAACTTTCCGCCTACTTTCTTCCCATTAGATTTCTGAGAAAACTTCTCGAACGCTTGGCAATAGCTTGGTGCTTGGAACTCTCCCCCTTACTTCATCCAAATCTTTATTTAAACCCAACAAGAATTTGCAAATGCATTCCTTCTCGAGTATACCTTTGTACCTTTTCGCATGATTTGGACAATCCCATTCGGTCTCTTCCAGAATATCCAGTTGCTGCCAAAATTTGGTGATAGTGTTGTAGTACTTTATTGTTGACATTTCTCCTTGTTTAAGATCTTGGAGAAAGCCCTTTCATTCAAACACTACTGAGGTGTTGTCTTTGTTAGAGTAGGTTTCACAAACAGCTTGTTGGGATTTCAAGTGTGAGTGGGAATCCCACATTGGAAAGAGATGGAATTAGTGAGGGACATATAAGTAAAAAGGACTCATAAACCTAACGACTTAAGGTTTTGGGTTGAAATATGGTGTCAAAGCCCACAAGTATGTTCCCCCATTAGGCCCATGATGTAAATCTCCGACTTCCCAGACCCAACAAGTAGTATTAGAGCTAATGGTTCGGCAAGGGACAAATATAGAGGTGGTAGTCAGATCCCGTGGTTGCCTCCCCATGTGGAAGAGCAAGGAGACTCCTGGTGGGCCCAGACCAGTGGAGTAGAAGAGCTCTTAGTGACGCCATATACTTGAGCTGCTAAGAAAAAGACTTTTGATCAAGGAGAAGCCCAAGTCCAACGTAGAAGTTCACACTTGAGGGGGAGATTGTTAGGATTTCAAGTGTGGGTGAGAATCCCACATTGGAAAGAGATGGAATTAGTGAGGAATACATAAGTGGAAAGGACGCATAAAGCTAATGCTTTAAGGTTTTAAGTTGGAGTGTGGTGTCAAGGACCAAGAGTATGTTCCCTCACTAGGTCCATAATGTAGATCTCCCATAAAAGTGGGCACCCTAGACCCAACACAGCTTCCCAGATTTCTGCCGCTATTTTGTAGTACATAAAATTCTTCCCAGTTTCATTTGTCATCGAGTTTAATAGCCAGGACATTACCATGCTATTCTCCACTTTCCATACTCGATGTGTTGGTTTATGCTCCTCTAATGCCGTTGCTGCTCCGGTTAGATAATCTTCTTTGCCTTTCGCACACACAATGTCATCACTAATTGAAACCATTGGATGAAATTGTTTCCATTCAGTTTATGACTGTTATGGGAATGAAGAATGTTTGGGTTGGCTAATCAGTTGGGTTGTAGAATTCTGAAGGTTTATAATGGTTTCAGATGGGCTCTCGGTGTTTCCAACCATGGTGACCCTGGGGTATTTCATCATGAATTTGATTTGATTTGGGAAAGAAAATGGTTCAGATTGAGTGCTCTGATACCATGAAGAATTTGGAATGCGTTCTGATTTATTCCATGACTTCTTAACTTACAATTACAACCAGCAAAGGCATATGTATTGCCTAAATAAACAGCAGCCCTAATCATAGAATTAAAACAGATTACCTAACTTAAGGAAACAATCTTAACAACTGGCCATGAATCAATCACAACTTTTATTCTAATTTGACTAATTCCTTAAATTATGGACTTCTATAGATCTTGCTCATTCCTAAAAACATGGGATAGCAGTACCACTAATCTTGCTCATATTTCCATAAAGGCATTGCTATCATCGTAATTGAGAACTTATCATTATTATTGTTGAAACAAAAACCTTTGAAGGGAATTTATTCATCCTTGTCCTTAGAAAAAGCTTTAATTTAGGTTCTTGATTAACTATTTATCTTATCTAACTATTTATCTTATCTAACTTGATAGTGGTGATCAACCCTAGAATGTTATCACTCTCAATTCCTTTTTATAATGTGTGGTGATTATTTCTTGGATTAAACTTATTTCTGATAAAACAGTAATAAATCCTATCATATTAATATTGAATCCCATTAATGTTATTAGTGAGAGTCGTATCATTTCATAAGTGTCTTAAGAAAGAAATCGAGTACCCAATGAAGCAAGAATTTTCTTAGTGTCATTTTAGTTCTATGAGAAATCTGAATAAGACAAATCATGGGGAATGAGATAACAATAAGCCTTTCATTCCTGCTGAGGGGATTGAACCAGCTAATGGCTTGTTACCAAACCCTTTTAAAATTGGTGAGGGATTAGAGGTGAAATTAATGTTGGTAGTTGCAGGATTGCTAAGACAGCTAGTAGCAAATACTTGAATGAAAGAAGCAAGATCTTGTGCTTTCGGTGTGATAAAGAATTTGTACCAGGAATTTCCAAAAAGAAATTTGTACCTGAACACAAGTGCAAGGATAGACAATTTCATCGGTTTATTTTGGAGGAAGTGAATGAGAATGATGGGGCTGGGGAGTAAGTAATTGATAAAGGTGATTCAGGTCAACCTTCTATACTTTTACAAATAATGACTGGTGTGTTTAGTGAGAACTTCCAACAAATGAAGATAATGAGACACTTCAAGAATAGACCTTTGCAGATTTTAATTGACGGAGGGAGTAAAAACAACTTTGTGGACGTGTGGAGCAAAAGAGGTTGTTTGGTGGAGAAAATAGAACAGTTGAGGGTAGTATGCAATTATTCTGTATGGTATATGTTGGGATTTCTGTTGGAATATCGCTGGTCAACAGTTATCAACTGATACATTGATTATAAAGATTGGTGGGAGTGGTGTGGTACATGGAGTTCAGTAGTTTCAATGAATGATGTGATGTTCAATTATTTCAAAGGTACTATATAATTACTGTTGAAGGGTCAAGTGATTCAGCTGCGAAGTAATACCAAAAAGAAGATTGTTATAATATTTGAAACTGCATGTAATAGAATATTTGAAATTAAAAAGAAAATAAGATTAAAACTTGACGCATTTCACCAAAGAAATTCAAGGTTACGTAGAACCACAGCACGCCTTCTTTGAAGTATTAGCAAAGCAAATCATTCCTGTTATAAAGTAGGGCATGCTTCTTGTGACACTTAAAGATATCAGAGACATAGGCATGCTTCTTGTGACACTTAAAGATATCAGAGACAAAGGCATGCTTCTTGTGACACTTAAAGATATCAGAGACATCTCTGCTGCTTTCAAGGATAAGTGAAGCAGTCAATGACACAAATTTTGGTAGCAAAGGCTGACACAAATGACTTAATACAGTTACGTTGATAACAACACATCACCTTGAATGTGGCAAGCAATTGTCTTGGAAAACATCATCCAAAAGATATTATAACGACCTTATATCAAATTCAGGCCATGAACTTACATGATCAACTTGGATGGCTTGCATATTCTCTGAACTTGTCCCCTGGACCCGAAAAAGTGCCATCTTTTCTTCATTATAGGTTTCATCCACAATTCCTTTTTCTGAAATGTACTTCTTATATCCTTTGCTCAAACCTCCCTGATGGACAATACAACACAAAGTTCTCATAATTTCAACAGGATATTCATGATATACCAAATGTAATTGAGTTTAGTAGGAAAGAAAAGTAGGAGAAAGCCAAAAGCTCTTTCAAGAGAGACCTTGAAAATCATAGCTGTCTGGAAAATCAAGAAAAACAGTCGTGGCTCCTTATCCTGAATAACTTGAGCCTGAATGAAGAACATGTAAATTGAAGTCAGATTTATTTTTTGGTTAAATGATAAATTCAATTTGATGCAACCAAGAGCATAAGTAATTAGGTAATTACAAGCAAGGAATGCCATTTAAGGTGAAAAGAAAAGCTAAAGATTAGGTAAAAACATGAAGCAGATGATTGTGGTAGTCTTATCGCATCATTTCAGATCAAACATTGAGTACAGCTGTAAAAGATTTTAGATGTAGCTAGCTAACGCCAAAAAGAAGATATCAATACTGCTGAGGTTGATTGTTGCTTCTGGTAATTCAACTTAACCATCTAATATCTTACAGGTACAATGATTTCGAAGATACAGGTACAATTAAATATAAAAAGCATAATTTTACCACAACTGCATTCCCCTTGATTGATTCTGCCATAGCACACATATGGGATATAGCACCAACTCTGTCCTCCTGCAAGTAGAAAAGTATAAACAATGAATTATATAAGAGATGCACTATTTATATGTGTTCTCTTAATTTTCAAAAAGATGGAAAATGGTATAGTTCCCATCATTGAACTATATGGAGATGAAAAGTAACACTTTACTCAATTTCAGAACAAACAAAAGAGTATGTTTTATATTTCTAGACCAAAGGAAATGAGGAAAGTAATATATGTAAGAAGTTTAATTTTTGAATAAATTGTTTTCTTCACCATTACACTCTCATGACCCAACCATGCATAAAATAAATTGTCATCCCTTCCGTCTCCAGGGTATGTGTATTGAACAACATAGCAATCTCCAGTGAAAAGCTTTGTTTGATCAGCAACTGGAATAAGAGTGGGCTCATCAACATTAACCTGCCAAACCTGCATAGTGAGTTTACATCAATTGTAAATCTAGGATAATATCAGTTGGTATTCACAACTCTATGAAATCAGATGCTTTCTGTAAGAATGTACTTTTAGTTTTCCTCGGCAATTTATATGTGGTTGAGAATCTTTTTCATCAGGAAGTTCCTTCACATCATAACCTTGTTGCTTAAACATTGCTGAAAATGGATAGAATTATCATCAGCAGAGATTCCAAAATAGTTTATTACAAGGCCACTAGTTTCTCATCTTTCTTTTCAGTTTTGTTTGAATAAGTAACAAACCTGCTACTTTCCCCCGACCTTCCTCATACAACTTGGTCTCCACCACTTGTGGCCAACTCTCAAAGTAAGACCTAAAAGTGGAAGTTTCCAACCGTTCAGCCAAAAAAGTTAAATGGCTTGTAGTAGACCTGCCCTGCTCTCTCACAAAATTCTGCAAAAAAGTATTGGGTAGCCATCTTAGGAACAACAGTCAAGAAATCTGTTAGGAAGCATTAAGATCATAAGTATATTTAGCTTTCATGCATCTTTGCATGGATCCTATTCTTAATGCAGTTACCTTCTTGAAGTTCAATTTCAGGTTTGAGAGTGGTAAAGTTATATTATTGTTTTCTAGAATACGTTGGAGTGCGTCCTTCCTAAAAAAATTTTGGCACCAGGCATTCAGTTTCCAGAGATTTCATATCAGTTTCTGTCAGTGGACATGCGACATGAGGCAAAAAGAAGAAGAAGAAGAAGATTTCCTCACTTCAACGACTGAAATTGATGATTTTCGTTCACTAATTGAGGAATTTCCCCCCATCCACACAAAAATGTCAGATCCAGCATCCAGCATATAGCACTTGTTTGACTCGAGAATTTCTCTGCCCAACAGGTTACTTTCACGTGGAACTAGTTTTCCCTGGGCTGTAATCCTGCTAACAAGAAAGCTGTTAGTCAACTAAAATATTTGTTGCCTAAACAGGATAGGTTGCATAATATTGACAGAATGATATGCAGAATATTGTAAAACTAATTGAAAACGATTCTTTCCTTTCCTCATGTACATACTTTAGTTGTACATACTAGGGATAACAAACAATATACAAACTTCTTTACTTATACTCACATGGTATTAGGCAGTTCTCATCATCACTATGCCACATCAATAAGGTAAGTGAGGTGATAGAAAACTGAAAAGTTGTACGCAAATAGGATGACTACGTGCACACATACAAGCACACACATTTCACATTCTATCAAAATTTAAACCGATGATCTTGGAGGGGAAAAGTTGCTGGGTGCAGATAGATTGTTGACAAGCATTAAGAAAGTTTGGTATTTAGATGCCATTACAAAGTCTTGGTAATTTCGAGAAGGACAATAAGATATTGAAGATACTGATACAAAAGTAAAACTAAACTGACCAGAATAGGTGCACAGATGGATTTTCATGCTGTTTCTGAACACTGGAACTCAAATCCCGTGGGATGGGAGCATAACCACCAAACATACTCCAGAATTCACCAACACCTGCATCACCAACCAATTTCCCATCCTCTGCAGCATCAAAACAATTGTTATGATGACATCCTTCTTACACGAGAAATGAAGAATTGAAGAGTGAGAAAAAGAGATCCTCACCTATTGTTGTTACCTCACAGTTGCCTCCATGTTTGTGCTCCTTGATATACTGAACAACCTCTAAAGCTTTAGCTCTTTCCTGTATCTTGGAGTTGCAGCCACTAAAGATAAAAATGTTTGATGCAGTATCAAGTATAAATACTTCATCATGGTTCAAAGATGACCGAGCAAAAGGCACCTGTCAACATGCACATCACCAAAAGGTATGCGTTGACTTACATGTAGTCGTAGACAACTATCATTCAGAAACTTCCAAATTATGAGATCTTACCTCTTTCACAGAGACAGCATGGTCTCCCTTGCATGTATACAAGCTGACTTTATAGACTTTACTATGCACATTTCCAGGAAGAGAAGAGTATACGCCTTCAATAGGTATAATACAAGGCTTGAAGTATGACAAGAACTTTTCTGTTTCTTGCACCTGAACATCCCTATACTGCACTGCACAGGACCCTAAAGCTGAATCCAATTCAAGAGCTTTATCTGATGCCAACACAGATTCCACCTGCACATATGGTAAAGAGTCACCTCAGAAACTCCTATAGAAATGCATTCTATCAATCATAAAGTGTGTAGTAAGCCATCTGCAATCTTAACACTTGATAAGACCACTATTCTCTTGACAATTTTCCATCTGTCTTATTGTAACGGGAACAAAAACAAATTACAATCTGTCTGAGAGGAATCTGATTCTCAATCCTACGCACCCTACACATTGAATATTCGGCTCTGTTGAATTATCATCAATTAAATTGGTTAATCGTATTCAGTATTACTATTGAGCATGCATTAAGTTAATTGATATACAACAATTTAAAGCTGATATGTGTGAAATAGACAACATGGAATTGGAAGGGGATATAGACCTCGTTCGCATACTTTCCCAGCCAATAATGCACATCATATCGAGGAGGCCCGCTTTTCGGGAAAATTGTCTGTCTCCAGAAATTAAAAACAATATATTAAATCCCAACAAAAATTATTTAAAAGATTACTTAACCCAGTTGCTGACATTTAACACAACACTTCTAATTGAACTCAACACGACAACATTTTTGTCCAACAACAACTTACTTTAAGAACTAAATACGCATTTCCTGCGTAGAACTTGCCGTGCATAGATTTCGGGACGCGAACCAACTGCAGATTCTCGACGCACCAAATCTCAACACCACTAAGCGTAAGAATATAAGATAAGGAGCCAAAAATAAACCTCTTTTCTCTTTCTTTTTTAAATTAAAACATTAAAGAAAATGAAAAGACAAAGGATACGGTTTGGTCCCTGAACCATGAAAGGCCGAGTCAACGTCGTTAGAGAAGTGAGACATTTAGTTTTAAGAAGCAAAGCCAGAACAATCAAGCTCCGTTAGTCGTAGCTGGAGTTGAGATCTGAAGAAATTTGCGGGCTAGATGGTGAAGTAACGTAGAGAATTGCAAAGCAGGAGTTTGGTCGGTAAAGTTAATTATGGAGAAGACGAAGAAGAAAGGGGAAAAAACTGCACCAAAGTGAAGTTTGGGACACAGAAATTAGAATTAAATTATTAACTTGAAATATATTTTCTTAATGTTGAATTCAGCTAATCACAAGGGCCCACAATCCTCCTCTTTTTGAGTTCCCGCTCATTACTCACTTACCACTAGCGATGGAACTCGCCCAAATAGTCTTCTAAACTGCAATTACTTGATGAATCTTGCACGGTATGTAGTTGTGATTGAGTTTATAATTAAGGGAATACCGTATGTGCATAATCCGGCATTCCACTGGAACAAACGAAAAAGAAGTCATAATTGAGACTGAATGATGAATAACTTTCTCGTGCTTTGTTGTTTTTGTTTCTTCCTCGTTGTCGTGAATCTCAACATCATTAGATCGTATCATAACATTGAATAAGTTACAATAGGCGTTTATATTGTCCCCCCTCTCCAACCTTTTTGCTTTTTTCTTATTTCACGTATAAGATCTTACATTGTGTTTGGTTACTGTTCTCGGGGATAAGAACGGATGATGAGGATATAAAAGTTCTGTCTTCCGACGTGTTTGTTTACCGAGGACAGAAATTTTTGTTCTGTTCTCAGAGGACGAGGACAAAATTTTTTGTCCTTCTCAAAATTGAGGTACAGAAATTTTTGTCCGAAGGACAAGAAAGGAAAATGACAAACGTAGCCCTCTCATTACAGACGATACCTTCTCCTGTCCTCGCCCTCCTTCGTCCAATACTTTCTCCTGCTTTCCTTGCCCCCCTCATTAAAGACGATACTCTCTTTTGCTTTCCTTGCCCTCCTTCGTCCCTCATTATAGACGATACTCTCTCCTGCTTTCCTCTGCTTCGTCTCTGCAGTGAAAGGTAAGGCATTTGTTTTTTCTGTTGACGAGAGGAGATTGGGGAAACTTTCCTTATTTTGACTTTACCTCCCGTTTGTCTTCTCCAGATTCGCACTCTCCCTTCAACGAACCCAGCGTCCGACTATCTCTCCTCTATTCTCGGTAAGACTCTTTCATCCCATCGATTTTGTTTTTCGAAGGTATGGGTAATGGGTTTCCAATGGCTTGGAGTT
>JANIJF010000008.1:42345303-42359138 GCA_024520955.1 Erythroxylum bequaertii
TCCAGATCACTACCAATCTTGTTTCTACATCTTTCCTTATCACTTTCTATAAAATCACATTTAATATCGTTTATACCTGAAATTTGTCAATGAATGCATATACCACTTTTTATACGAAAACATTCCATATATATGTGCATATATGCTAACATAATGCATGAACAAGAAAATGCATTGTCTTAATGTCCCTTTGAGCTCACATGTACCAAGATTTTGGGTCCTAACCCTTAATATGGGGACGGGATGTTACACTGTCTCTTACTATTGGGACTTCCCCACCAATTGAAGCTTCTTATCTATCGCTCCCTTATTTGGAAGAAACAAATAAGTCAAGTTTTCCTTTGGAATTTGCTTTTTTTAAAGCTCATGAATCCCTAAAGCCCTAATATAAGAATGTAGACTAATGGGGTAAATGGGTAAACAAGTTATACCTATCATATCACTCAGCTTGGAAGAGGCAAAGACTCCTCAATTGATGCATTATATAAATCCTTTATTTTCCCTTTTGAACACACTTTAATTTCTTTAAAATACATTTTATTTTTGACTGCATTACCTATTATTAGAGAGGATAGGGTTTGCTTGATTAAAAAAACTCCTACTTTGGATTATGGTCCTTTTAAATGTTCTTCTTATTTTGGATTGACAAATAACTATACTTCTTCAAGAACTCCTGTATTTGAAGAAGAGCATGTTTACTTTGTTTGGGTTCTTCTAAATTGATTTGTAGTTTGCCATATTAATAATAAATTAGCTCGGAATTCCTTCCTTTTTGCAAAGTAGTAGCTTCTGGTAACTTCTTTTCTTTAGGCTTTGTTTTCTTGGAATTTCTTTATAGAAATTTAAGGAGATGCCTCTCTAACCTTCCTTTGCAGCATCTAAACCTGTCTATATGGTCTGTCCAACTTTGGACTTTTGCTTATTTCCTTAAAGTTAGGGATATAGAAGGTCTACCTTCTTCTAACCTTAAATTTCCTAATTTTCTTGGCCTTCAATTATAAACCAATTTTTTTAGTAAGTCTCCTTATGAAACTTTGTCAATTTTCTATCTCTAAAGTCCTAGTCTATAGATCAGTTGAATATGTTTGGAGACTTCTCTGAAAGGCCTTACTGGTTAATAATCTTTAAAACCTCCAAATACTCATATTTGGAGGTCTACCAAAAGCTTTTGCTTGTTTATACTAACCCTAGAGTTTTCATTGTTAGTAGTGACAAAACTCTAAAACTAAACCCTTCTATTATGGCCTTAGGATTTTAAATGTATCTCCTTTACCTTTGGAGTAGGAAATTTGAGCTATTTCTGGGAATTGCTCTTGTAATATATATTTGGACTATCGATTAGGGGTACCTTTTGAAGCAAATGCTATCAATGACAAATACTTTCTGAAACTTTTCTATCACTGCTTCATTTTAAAGTGTAAGATTGTTGTTATTAGTGTGGCTAATACCAAAGCTTACCACTCGTGGTGGCTAAAAGTCCTTTAGAGTTTAGTCCCTTAACATGATTCTACACTTGTCAAATGTATTCCAACTCTACTAATGTATTCTTAATTCCTCAAAAATTTCCTCACTTTTATTTGTTTATAGGCTTTGGAATCTTAGATGCTAAAAACAAAGAAGAAGGTCAACCTTCTTCTTAGAAAGAAGTAGCTCCTAATTCTTTTGTAAAAAGAAAACTTAAAGGAAAGTCGCCAGAAAAATCTAGTTCCAAAAAAGATAAACTCTAGCTCTAAGTGTTTTTGCAAGGAAGCCTACTAGTCCCTCCTACAAATTGTACAAAGAATCTGTAACTGCTACACCTTTTATTAAAGACATTAGAAGGGAATTCTTTTACTATTGTAAAGGTTGTTGAAGAAGTCGAAGACGGTTTAAAGGTCCTTTTATTACTTTTAACTTTATTTTCATTTTGAATTCGTAGTATTTTATCTCTTTTTTGCAGATGACATAACATCAGACCTCCTTGCTTCTTCTTTTCCTTTGTAACTAGAATCTAGAAAGATCAAGACTTCTCCTGAGCTAAAAGACATTGAGATTTCTTCACTAGAGGTGAGATAAAAATTCCTTCATCCTATATGTTGACATACTAGCCTATTAATGAATTCCTTTGTAATTTGTAGATAAAGGATGTTTTGTTTATGACGACAACCTCAAAAAAGTCTTTGACCTAAGCTTATTAGATCTTTCTTTTGACCTTCCTTCTAGCATTGCAATAATGTTCAACTCTAAAGAACTATTGAGAGTTAAAGAGTCTTTGAGATTGACCATATAATGGAATTTGCAATTTCTGACTGTAATTCAACGTAGTTCTTTTCTAAACATATTGTCATATGTTGACTCTATAGCTCAGTCATCTGTTGTTGGGGGGCTTCTAAGCAATACTAAGAAAGTCTTTGCTTCCTTTCAAAAATCTTGCCACGATCAAGTTATGTACTAAAGAAAGTTAAGTCTCTTATATCTACATATAATGGACTACAATGCGGAAGAAACGAAAGGCAAGAATCTTTTGACTAAAATTTAGGAGCTAAAAAACAAATCTAATTCGTTAGAAAATGAAGCTATTGAATATAGATGAGCTATCAAGCTGATTAGAGAAAAACAAGAAGCTCTCAAACAAGATGGCGAAGTCATTGGTGCTATAAAAAGATAAGGTTAGCTTTTGAAAGTAGTAGGTACAACAAGCTGAGGACCAAGTGTCATGTATTAATCAATGGGGTAAAATTCAATCCTTTGGCTTAGACTAGTTATGAACTTCTTTGTTTTGCTAACTTTTGCTATTTTCGAATGGGACTTTGAACTTTTATTTCTAAATGTTAACATGAAGTTGTTTTATTTTAAGAAATTGCTATCATTCCTTGATCCTCATGCTTTTAAAAAAATAGGTACATAAAGTTTTAAATAATTTCCATTAAGAAATTGCCTATGAATTTCACCTATCAAATTAGATAACCAATATACATTACCACTTAAAACTCCATAAATTCTAAATGGTCCTTCCTAATTTGGCAATCATTTACCTTATTCTATGTCTTGTATCCCAGGGGGTAGGATTAGTTTGCACCCTAGTTCCCCTTTTTGGAACTCTTGCTCGCGAATTCTTTTATCATAGAATTTTGCCACCTTTCTCTTTTAAATAATCATATTATTTAAAGCTTGAAGTCATACATCATCTAAATCTTCTAACTACAACACCATTGCTTCTGAATAGTCAAAATTCCTAAAGGGTTTTGTTTAGTTACTCTTAAGGATGGAACCACCACTTCCATAGGAAAAAGCACATCATGTCTATATGTTAAGTTGGATATGCTAATTTCTTTGGCGGTGTACTTAAAAGTACAATACGTCCATAAGGTTTTAGATGGGATTTTATACCATTCTCTTGAAATATCTTTTAACATTTTCTCTATAATCTTGATAATTATTTTGTTTTATGCTTCACCTTGACCATTAGCCTAAGCATAATAAGGATTCTAATTTAAAACTTTTATCTTATATTGTTTTGCAAAATCTTTAACTGTCTAGCCTATATGAATAGTCCCTTGTCCACTTATGATTGATTAAGGAATTCCAAAATGATGAATAATCTATTCTTTGATAATTTTAATTATATTTTTTATCCAATTTCTTCAAAAGTTGCATCACTACTCATTTAGCAAAGTAGTTTGCAGCCAATAAAATAATACTATGGCCTTTTAAAGATGGTGGATGTATCTTCCTATTGAGATCAATGTCTTATCCTTTAAATCACTATGGTTTTATATAATTTAATTCGAATCAATGAATTCTCAAAATTATTAGATATTTTTAGCACTGTTTATAGCCTCTAGCATATGAAGTGCAATCTTTCAAAATGGTTTGCCAATAATATCCATGATGACATATAAGCCACCACATTTTTATTTCAAATTGATGTGCTTCACATACCCTTAAATGAACTTATTGCATTATTGTTAATACCTTGGGCATGCCAAAACATCTCAAATGAAGTACATCATTTCCTTAATGAAATAGAATTCCTTTAACTAATATAAAATAAAGTTTTTGTTACTTAAGTTTGAACAACACTTTCTCACTATGGTTTTTTAAGGAGTCTTTAATTTCCAAACTCCAATCGTAGGTGAATTCTTTATCAATGTTTAAGACATCCCATGAAATTCCTTTATTATAAATAGATAGGTAAGACCTTTACTGTACCATAATAGACTTATAGACTAATTCTTTGAGAATTCTGATTTCAGATGCTATTTGTGAAAGTTCATTTGCCTCATAATTTTTACCTTATGGAATATGTTGAAATTCTATATTATCATAGAATTATAGTAATTGGAAAACAATAGTGTAATAAGGTGATATGGGTGTTAACAACAATTGAATGCAAGAATTAGAATGGATCAAAATTTGACCTAATAAGACTTGTAGCTGACATGGGTGTTAACAACAAAGAATGCAATTAGCGAAGTCTTCCTTCTTACTACAATATTTATTGGGAGAATTCCTCATGTCCTAGTAGTTTCCCTATTGAATGTAAATAAGTATACTTCGATTAGGATTGATTCATTATCATCTTTTCCTAAAGCTATCATCATTTGAGTTAGCATGATGTTTATTGCTAATATCCATCAAAACTCTTAAACTTGGTCTTTGATTGGCCATAATATATAAAGGTCTTATATTGTAACATCCCGTTCTCATACTAAAGGGGTAGAACCCTAGATTTGTGTAATTGAGAAAATAGCAATGAGATATTTGAAAATTGCATTTTCATGCTCATGCATAATGCTAGCATACATGTTGGCCTCCAAATTTTTTTTTAGTTTATTAAGCATGATCTAAATAATCTTGGGGTTTTGAAAGATTAATTATTTTAGAGTTAATTAATTATGTCAAAGTTAGTAGGATTTATTTCATGAGTTAATGGAATTAAAGTGTTAAGGTTATAAAAATGTTTAAGAGTATTTTTGGTAAGACATTTAAGCCTAAAAGACATAAGGCTAACAAGGAAGGGAAAAAATGGACTTTGCACACTCATTAAGGGTAGAAATGGAAGAAAGAAATGTAGTCTTGCATTTAAGAGAAGGAAAAATGTGAATTGGGAGAGAAGAAGAGAAAATAAGAAAGAAAGAGAAGAGAGTTTCGGTGGTTTGAGAGAAAAGAAGAGAGCTGAGCTAGGGTTTCAATTTTGTTAGACTTCAAGAGAGATTTTGAGGTTGTTCAAGAAGAGAAAAAGGTAGAAGAAGAGAAGAGCTTTCATTAGAGCCAAGAAACTCTTCATTTGGTGAAGATTCAAGGTAAGATCATTTTGAAACTATTTTTAAGCAAGGAATGCAAGGTGGGTACATGTTTATGATAGAGTAAATAAGCCACAAATGTTTTATTTGAATCAAGGAAGTGTAATAATTTCAATTGCATCATAAGTGTTGCATTTATTGCTTTCGAATGATTTGAGAAATTGCAATATGTTGTTATATGAATTGTGTGATGATTAATGAAAAGACTTTGAAAGTGAGTTTTTGAAAAGATAACATGTTTATGAAATCATGTTTTCGAAATATCTCATGTTTATAAAAAATCAAGTTTCAAAAAAGTGTCATGTTGGGCAACAAGTTTACAAGTTATGAATTACAAGTTATATAGTTTGTGGTGGTCCCTAAGTTAAGTCACGTGCACGTTGACCAAGCAAAAAGCTTCTCCCGCCTACCTACTAGTGGCATGGAGCTCTTTCATGGACTCCCATAAGTTCACGGCTACACAGGACCATTATGTGGAAATGTGTAGTTCGTTCTGTTTTTGGATCTACCCAAACCATTTTGATGTGCTTATGTTATGTTAACATGTTTGATGCATTCATGTTTTGTAATTTGTGAATTTGGTTAAAAATTTAAGAACCATGTGTTTTATGAACTCAATGAAAAATTTCTATGACAAGTGAATGTTTTCAAAGGTTTTGCTTATTTTCCTGTTATAAACTGTTACCCACGAGCTTTCAAGCTCACCCCCTTTTTGTCTCATCTTTAGGCGATAGCTAAGAGATCAAGTGATCAAGAGCATAAAGGAATTACTCCAAATTTGCTTTTTTTGTATTTTGAGTTGGTTTTTGGGAAAACACAATGTTTTAGTTGCATTTCAAGTTTATTTGTTCAAGTATCTTTTGTAATTGGAGAAATTGAGATATTGATGTAATATGGCTTGGAATCCCATTAAAGCTTTGTAAAAACTCTTATCTTTTGTTGTTAATGAAATATGAATTGTGTATAGACGATGTGAGTTGAAATTAGATATGCTTGAAGAAGTTATCAACTTGAGTTGATGATTTTTGAACATGAATTGTTATATATATATATATATATATATACACATAAGTGAGATGTTTTGGGAAAGAAAATAGGAATTATGAATGATGAGATGTATTTGGATAGATAAGAATGACGTTGCATTAGAGAAAGTGAAATTGGGAAAATAATCATAGTCTTTCATAAGGGTAAATGTGTGTTCTAACTTCAGGGGAAATACTGTATTAATATAGGCTGAATTTGGCAAAGTTGTCTGCTAAAAAGTTGTAGCTTATCTTTCTAGCTTTCCAATGGTATATAGTATGGAAGTTTTGGACATAGGAGTTAAGAGATATGGTCATTACAAGTGGAAATTCTTTGGAGAGTGTATTTAGTGAATTTAGAACATTGGGTGATGTGAGGAAGACCCTATAGAAACCCATCGTCTGCTTTAGTTTGACTAAATCCCTCCATCTTAGTGAAAGCTTAGCTTTGACTACATCTGAGTCAAAGCTCAGCATTTACTAAAACCTTCGTCTAAACCTTTGATTGAATCTCTTAGTCTGATTCAACTTTGACTGAATCACTTCATCTGACTCTTTGATTGAACCCTTTAGTCTAATTCCTTCTTAAACTGAACCTTCGTCTGGTTCATTTTAGACCAAGCCATCATCTGATACATCATTGATTGAATCCTTCGTTTGATGTATCATTGAGTAATCCATCGTCTGATGCATCATTGATTGAATCCTTCATCTGATGCATCATTGAGCAATCCATCGTCTGATACATCATTGACGAAATCCTTCGTCTGATGCATCATTGATCAAGTCATCGTCTGATGCATCATTGATTGAATTCTTTGTATGATGCATCATTGAGCAATCCATTGTCTGATGCATCATTGAGCAATCCATTGGCTGATGCAACATTGACTAAATCCTTCATCCGATGCTTCTGACCAAGTCATCGTCTAATTCCCTTTTTACCAAGCCATCGTCTGATTCACTTTTGCACCAAGCCTTCATCTGATTCATGTTTGATCAAGCTTTCGTCTGATTCACTTTAGACCAAGCCTCCATTTGATGCTTTTTAAACCAAGCCTCCGTCTGATGTTTCTTTAACTAAGCCTTCGTCTGTCAGCTTCGTCTGCGTCTAGCTTCGACTCGTGTCCTTCATCTACATCTGGCTTAGATGTGTCCGTCTACTTTGCCTGCATCTGGTTTCAATGCATGGACTACCTTGTGCTTCGATGCGTGTCCTTCACCTGCATCTGTCTTAGACACATTTGTCTCCCTTGTCTGATCAATTTGCTTAGATGCGTCTGTTTCGTCTGATCCGTATACACTTTTAGAAATTCGACTTGAACATGTTCCATTCTTTTGGCCATAACTTCATCATCCGACCTCTAAATGAGGTGATTCTTGAACCAATGGATTCCTAACATTTTTTATCTCTCCATAAAAATTGTTAGCCTTTGATGTTGATTTGAAAAAGATTGATGAAAAGAAAGTAAAGGGTCGATTGGAAGAGTATGAATTGGACATTTTACTGAACATACTTCTGTATTTTGATGATATCTTGATCTATAGAGCTCTAAATGAGATGATTCTTATTTCTAAATGAAATAGAGACATAGAGCTACAAATGATTTGAAGAGATATAATTTTAATTCATTCTTTAAGACTTTCAATTTCTGGATGGAAGCTAAATATAGTGGACTGTTTCAGTTTAATAACAGTCCAAAAATGTTGGGGTACAACCTTTAGATTTCTGAACCCAATTGAATGACTTTGGTGTCATTAGAAACTTAAGACAATGGGAAAAAATGTTCTGAAGAAGTCAAATTGTAATTCCGGTTTGAGGTTTCCCAAAATCTGTTCTGAAATAGAAGAAATTAGTTTGTTTATGGAGCTATCTTTTAAAAAAAATCAAGTGGCGATTTGGGTGTTTAACTGGTGTGGTTTCGCTCCTGGTGGTTTGAGATGTCATAAGAATGAGAATGAACTGATGATGGATAATGAGGGTTAAATGAAATAACTCTATAGGAATAAGCACACGATTTATGACTCCGGATGTTGGGCTCCAGAAACGGGTCCTAACAGATATGGTACCAGAGCAAGAGGTTGGGCTCCAAAAATGGGGTCTAATAGAATATCTCTTTGACCTTAAAAGAAGATCTTAGAGATTAATTTGATGGACAAGGATGTTAAGGGGAAGGGAATTCTTACAAAGACAAATGGGGAAGATGATGATGGCGTGAGAAGTAACAGAAACTCACCAGACATTTATTACTAAGTACTAAGTGTTGCGTTCAAATAAGGGCCTAGGGTTGTAATACTGCACTAGGACACAATGAATAAAATATTGTTTGTATTAAAGTCGATCTATAACGACTATGCTGACATGTAAAAATTGAATGGAAATATTTTACATCTCAGGTATTTAAAACTATTTGTTTTGTTCCCTTATTCTTCAAGCGTAATAGGCTTCAAGTTGAATAACATGTGTCTTCATTCATTTACCCGTATGGTAAGCAGTAGTTTCAAGAGAGGTACTTTTAGGAGCTTTCGAAGTTGAGTCACTCCTTCTATTCTTCTTTCCCTCCGTCACTAGCTTGAAAAGATTTACTTTTTAAGTAGGGTATTTGATACTATATGTTTTGTTTCTTCATTCTTCAAACATATCAGGTATCTTGTTAAGGAGCCCTCTTTCATTATCTTGTCTGGTAATCCATAGATCTAGAGACGCGCTCCCAGCAACTTTCAAAGGTGAGTCATTCCTTTTTGTTTTCTTTCCCCTACTGTCATGAGTTGGTTATTTCTAGAACTACTTGAATTGCTTTAGGAATATCTGTGCTTAGGAAGTTATATTTTCTTTACTGATACCCAAATAGAAAACACCCCTAAGGACTATATTCTCCAAGAAAGAGCAAGGATGGACAAACGTGGGTATAAAGTAAATGGGGCGACACTTTTTTGAGAAATGTGGAAGGATGGAGAGTTCTCCAAAGAAAGTGTGAGACATGCGCCCACCGTTCTCTAGAAACACATATGTGAAGATGTAGTGGATGCACTAGTCAACGTTCCTGTTAACTGTGGGCTGAGTGAAGTACACGCGCTTGCACAATCCGGCATAGTAACATCACAGAGGCTTTTGACGTGTGACAGCCTCTCTTCCTTTATTTATTTGTTTTTTTAACATTTTTAAAACCTTAATTTCAATATTAAATTAATTTAATGGAGATTAAATTAGTTTATACTCGTAATAAAATTAAAAAGGTGTGTTTCCAATTTTTGAAAATTGTTTTCATAGGGAATTTTATTAGAAAACTTTTTGAATTTAGTTTAATTTTTCAACAGTTGAATTATTAAATTAAATTAGTTATCAAATCAATAATTAGAATCAAGAAAAGGTTTTAAATAATTTGTTTCATAATTAGATTATGTTTTAAATTATAAATATAATGAGATTATATTATTTTAATATGTCTGGAAATTTTTGAAATTTTAAATCCCTCAATTAAATATTAAGTACATATTAAAAACGTGATAATTGCCTTCTATTATTTAAGAATAAAACCATAATTCTGTTTATTGTTTGGCTTATTAAGTAAATTTAAGGCCACCTTAACCTAGATATGTTTTATCTTAAATTGATGGGTCCTGCTTAACTAAATTTGTATGATTTGGATGAGCAAACTCATGATCGTATGAATTTAAAGGCAGGGATAGGAATAATATATATGATATATTTTGGTAAAGAATTGTCACCTAATGGTTCTAGGAGTCACATGAGATGTGATTGAGAAAATTGTCTTCTACCTAATTTAAATTTTGTTGATTTGTTGAGCAAACTCAAGATTAATTATTTTTAATGTGAACCTAGCCCACTAGGAAATTATTTGATAATTTCTCAATTTAATAGTGAGGGCCATTATTTTGAATAAAATATTTGGAGTAATCAGATAATTTTAAAGTCTTGATTTTTGGAGCATCATGGATGCTAACAAGTTGATTGGACCTAACTTTGTATATTAGTTTCGAAACCTGAGAATAGTTCTTAGGCAAGAGAAGAAGTTGTACATTCTTAACACTCTTACTCTACCAGAACCTATTTTAAATGCAGTCGTCGAAGTTTGGGAAAGTTATCAACGTTATATTGATGACGTTGAGGAAGCCACATGTGTGATGTTTGCTAGCATGTCTCTAAAGCTCATAGGCAACATGAGAACATGAATACACATATTGTGATTCTACATCTCAAAGAGTTGCTTGGTGCACAAAGTCGGGTGAAGCGATATCAATTATCCAAGGCGTTGTTTTAATACAAGACGATAGAAGGATTTTCAGTTAACCTACATGTGCTAAAGATGATTGGGTATATTGAAAAATTAGCCCAACTAGGTTTTGTCATGGACTATGAATTAAGCATTGATCTGATGCTACAGTCTCTAAGTTCGAGCTTTTCGTAGTTCATCATGAACTTCCATGTAAACAAGAAGGACATGACATTGCCTGAACTACTAAACATGCTCTAGATTGTGGAAGGGTGCCTTAAAAAGGAACTTGGTTATATTTTTATGCTTATTGTGGATTCTTATAAGAGTAAAAAAAAAAGGCTCTAAAAAGAATAAGAGCAAGAAACAAAAGGGGTCTGTTAATGTAGCAAAGCCCAAAGAAGGAGTCAAGAAGAAGAACAATGATAAGACTACATGTTTTCACCGTAGAGTCAACGGATACTAAAAGAGGAAGTGCCTATTGATTCTGTATTTTTTATATCATTTGATTTATCTTGAGTTTAAGTTAATTTCAAACTTCCTAAAAATTCCAAAAAGATATTTTTTCATTTTTCTTTAGTTGTTTTCCTTAATTTTGATCAATACAAACCAAAACCCCCTTTTACTTGCTTAAATTGCATGTTTTCGACTTTAGGCTAGCTTTTAACCATTTTCGTCGGTTCCAAAAAGTGAGACGACCCGAGGTTCAGCTTATACTGCAATCTTGGAATTAATTGTTTTTGACCGGTTTCCAAGGATCGATCCTAGATCGAACGACGAGCCGCGATCACCTATCTTATCTTGCTAGTATGAAAGATAAGAAGTATAAGGAAGTTATCTCTCTAAGTGCGATTATGATTGATCTCAATCGTAATCGCACCTGAAGAGACAACTACCTTATACTTCTTATCTTGACATCAATCATTCTACTTCAGTTCCACATTTTTTGGTATTAGATATTAGTTGTGATTCTCATATATGTAATAACATGCAGATGTTAACAAGGAGTAGATCATTGAGGAAAAGCGAAGTGGACCTGCGAGTTGACAATGAAGCAAGAGTTAATGAATTAGCTGTAGGAACTTGTAGTTTAGCTTTGCCTTCTGGCCTTATATTAGAGCTTAATAATTGTTATTATGTTCCAATTATTACAAGAAACATCATTTCTATTTCTTATTTAGATTTGAATGGATTTGTGTTTATTTTTAAGAATAATAGTTGTTCTTTTATAAAGATGTTGTTTATTATGGATCTGGATTACTTACAAATAGTCTGTACGAGTTAGATCTTGAAAGGTCGATTCTTAATGTAAATAGCAAGAAAAGAAAGTTAAGTGACTAAAATCCATCTTATTTATGGCACTATAACTTAGGTCATATTAATGAAACTACAATCAGAAAGTTACATAAAGAAGGATATTTGGATCCTTTTGATTATGAATCATATGAAACTTGTGCATCTTGTTTATTGGGAAAGATGATCCAGTTACCCTATGGTGGAAAAGGGAGAATGTGCAAGTAAGTTACTAAAGTTAATACATTCAGATTTATATAGGCCTACGTCTGCTAGTGCTCGAGGTGAATTCTCATATTTCTTTACGTTCACAAGTAATAGTTCTAGATATGGTTATGTGTACTTAATGAAATAAAAGTTTGAATCTTTTGAAAAGTTCAAGGAATTTACACTTAAGGTTAAGAAATAAAATAGTAAAAGTATTCAAACATTTAGATAGATCGAGGTGGTGAATACTTGGACCATGAGTTTCTTGGTTACTTAAAAGAGAATAGGGTTCTCTCACAATGGACTCCTCCTGCAACTCCACATCACAATGGAGTTTTTAAGAGGAGAAATTATACACTATTAGATAGGGTACGTTCCATAATGAGTCAAACAGTCCTTCCTATCTCCTTTTGGGGATACACCATTGAAATCGCTACATACCTTTAAATAGAGTTCCATCCAAATCAGTTGACAAGATACCATATGAGATATAGACTGGTAAAATACCTGGATTGTCACACTTAAAGATTTGGGGATGTGATGCTTATGTCAGATAAATGTAAATTTGTGTGGTATCCGAAAGAGAGTTTTAGATATCAATTTTACCATCCTCTTAAGCAAAAGGTGTTTGTCTCAAGATATGCTACATTCTTAAAAAGAGAATTTATTCTTAAAGAAAGTAGTGCGAGTGATGTAGAACTTAAAGAAGTTCAAGAGCCCCAAATTCACATCGAAATGGAACAAGAACCTCAAGTTGATACATATGATGTACAACCGAGGGTTCAAGAGACACATAGTTTGTGACGTACTAGTAAGATACGTCATCCTCCCACTAAATTAGATCTACATATTAAGAAAGGGAAGGATAGTGTATCGCTCATACATAATGAGCCTACTACATTTAAAGAAGCAACGTTTGACACTGACTCTTTAAAATGGCAAAAAGTTATGAGATATGAAATGGAGTATATGTACACTAACCAAGTATTGATGATATTGTACTAATCGCGCATCATAACGCTAGTCAAAATAAAATAACTAGACTACTACTGTAGCAGTAGCGAGTCTAGGTCGATCCCATAGAGAGTGTGTGTAAAGTTTATGGAATGAAATTAATTGATGTTTGGAGGAAAGGGGGGTTTTGGATTTTTAAAGAAGAAAAATAAAATAAAACTAACTAATAAAAACAAATTAAAGAAAACATGTAAAAATGATAAATGTGGGGAATCAGTAGGGACTCGGTTCTTTGGTTCAATCTCGGCCTATTCCCTAATTAAGCATATTTCATTAATTTGTTGTTCTTTAATCTCTCCTAGCAACTATTAATCATGGGTTAATAATTAACCCAACTTTTCCCTTAGGTTTTGTTTAATTAAAAGGGGGGTTTTGGATTTTCAAAGAATAAAAATAAAATAAAACTAACTAATAAAAACAAATTAAAGAAAACATGTAAAAATGATAAATGTGGGGAATTAGTAAGGACTCGGTTCTTTGGTTCAATCTCGGCCTATTCCCTAATTAAAAATATTTCATTAATTGGTTGTTCTTTAATCTCTCCTAACAACTATTAATCGTGGATTAATAATTAACCCAACTTTTCCCTTAGGTTTTGTTTAATCAAGATACAATCGTTAATTAAACCTAACCACCGAACAACCTAGAATATGATCTTTAGATTAAATTAGGCAGTAGCATTACAAATTAGTAAAACCAATTAATCAAGGCAATAACCACATACGATGTGTCATTTAACCTAGGTCATGTTATCCCTAATGATTACGAATCATTAG
>JANIJF010000008.1:42606182-42620907 GCA_024520955.1 Erythroxylum bequaertii
TCTCCATATAAGTAAAGGAGTTTACTTCAAGGGAATGATGAGTTTCATATCATGATAGTAGTTGACTATCGATAATGACACTATTAAATGAATATGGAATCACGTATGTTTTTAAAGAATAAAGTAGGTCGTTTCTTTAATCTTAAAACATACACTTTAGCATTCTTTTATTACGAACCATAATCTTGATGAGTGGTAACTCATGTGTGTTTCATTATAAGTCTTGATATGATCACAATGGATTTTTGGAGAGTATCAATCTAGTGTTTACATGCTATAATTATTAATTGAAACAAGTATTAGAGAACATTGACTCAAATAAAGAGTTTATATTGATATCATCACATCTAGATGCTTTACCGAGATTGGTGATTAAATTGGCTCTAGTAGTTTGATGGACTAGCTATCCATCAAGTCTTAACACTATGATAAGATGACTAGCTACCTATCAAGTCTTCACACCATGATAAGATCTTGTGTATTAATCACCATATAGAGTGAAGCAGGAGATCTAGAAGAAAAAACCAAAATAAGGGCAAAAGGGTAATTTTACCATTTATTGTGCGGATGGCTATAATATGGTTCATAAAAGAATCTGCAATTGGACATCTAATTTAAAACATGGGTTCTCATAATATTTAGTAATTCAAGAGTTCAGCTAATTGTCTTTAGTATAATGACATTTGGTTAATAAGGTGGAATTAATTTCGGGCTTATTAGAGCTTGAATTATATAAATCCAATTAGATTCCCCACGTGGCCTCTAGGAAAGGTTATCAAGCAAAGTAAGAAAAATAAATAGAGGTTACCAGAAAGAAAATAAAAAAAGAAAGGATCGAATTAGATTCAAGAGTAATTCAAGATCTAATTTAAAACATGTGTTCTCATAATATTTAGAAATTCAAGAGTTCAGCTAATTGTCTTTAGTGGAATGACATTTGGTTAATAAGTTGGAATTAATTCTAATGAGATTAAATTAATTTCGGGCTTATTGGAGCTTGAATTATATAAGTCCAATTAGATTCCCCATTTGGCTTCTAGGAAGGTTATCAAGAAAAGTAAGAAATATAAATAGAGGTTTTAAAGCCTATGATTAACTGTTGGGCTTACTTTAATTAATTGTTAATTAGAAGCCCATATGGACATTTAATATTGGGTTGGACTTTGGTTTGATTTGATTAATTTGATTAATTAAATTGAAACAAAGTTATTAAAGATAAAAGGAGGGCAAAATTTCAGTTTTATAGCTTAATGTGCAGCTGCATATTTAGCATTGAATTGCTAAATTTAAGATGGTTTTTATCATGCTTCATCATCATTAAATGGAGTAATGATCTTATCATTAAATGGTTTAATGGTTATCTTTTAATGATGGCATGTAACCTTTTAGCATTCATTTAATTAAAGAAAAGAGGAGGTGCATTTGATGTACTCTCTCCCTTCTTTCATCTCATAACTGAAATGAGAGGGTCTCATTTAGGTTATTGGTATTTTCATATAACCATCTTAAACAAATGAGAAAAGTCTAATTTATTGGCTTCTTTATAATTGATTAAAAAATGAAGTGATGCATTGGATACATATCACTTCTTTCTTTGATGTTTAAACAAAATTGAGAAGGAGAGAAGAAGGGGGTTGTTGCATTTTTTGTCTCACTCTCTCCTCTCTTGTATGTGCTAGCCGAAACTTTAATGAGAAGAGTCTCATTTTTTGCTTCTTTCAATTAAGGAAAAATCTCCTCAAATATTTCTTCTCCTTTCCCACCAAAGGATCTTGTTAACCAAGTTGCCCAAGGAGAACAAGTGGTAGATCGGATTGGTCGAGGATACAATAATGAGGAGAGGATACATTGACAAGGAGAGGATACAAAAGCGAGGAGTCAAAGCTGTAGTTCTTATGTTAATTATTTTCCTTATACAGTATCATGTATGGCTAAAACATGTTGATTTGGTTATTTTGTTTCTGTTGCGTTTTGATTTCAGAAAAAGTTTTGAAATCTACCGTTTTAGCCAAATCTTGCGTGCTTTTGTTTTCGATCCAACAGCATGAAGCCAGACTAATTCTCCAAGATAGGAGCATCTTTTCTCATTCTCTTCTTAATCACCTTCTCCTATAACTTCATAGTGGAACTAAGTAGTTTGATGCCTCTATAGTTGTTATAGCTTTGGATGTCCCCTTTGTTCTTGTATAGAGGAATTAATATAATAAGTCTCAACTTATTCAACATTTTGGTGCATTTAAGGATCACATTAAAAAGCTTGGCTAACTAGGTAAGGCTCTATTTTCCTAGGCTTTTAATTATGTTGTTTTTAATTAAAATGCTTTATTTATATATGCTCAAATATTTAATCACTATAGAAAAGATATCGCTCACATTATGTTGAACTACAAATGTTGGTAGATTTGAAATACAATGTTGTTTTGAGGACATTTTGTAGTGCCCCACTCTCGCAAGACACTTACCCGACATCCCGAGTGATATCCGAGTATGTACCCCGCAAGGGTGGCATGCTAGAACAGTCTGCCAATCGAACTCATTACAAAATTTTCAAAAACAACAATGCACACATATGCGGAAAATCAATAAATAAATCAGACCCACTTTATTCATAAACATTTTCATTAATAAATGTTACTACACTCAATGATCAATCTCATTTACAAACCTTTCCAATTTGGAAGGTTATTACAAAAATAAAATTGATCAAATACACGTGATACAATAATTTTGGAATACACAATTTGATACAAAATTAAAGAAATACAAATGCAGACGCGAACTGATCCTGACCTCTATCACTTACTCGAATGTAGTGGCTAGACTCCAATTTGTCTAACTAGAGATCTTCTCTAAACCTGAAAAAATATTGCAAATTTGGGTTGAGTTTTGCGAACTCAGTGAGTGGACCATCTTCGATGGCTCACTCATATCATATAACACACATTGTTCATAAAATCATGTAAGTCACATCATTTCACTAATAATCAAATAGCATTATATATCATTTTGATCACTTATTTCATGTTTTACATTCAGAGAAATCATACAATTCATTTTAGTCATTCAAAAAATACATATCAATGTTATATGTAATGCTCATGAGACTCACTTCCAATTGTTATTGTTGTGACCGAGTGCCTTTTTATTGGCCCATATCCTTTTTGGATACCGAGCTATATCAGATAATGTCCCATATCCCTTAGTGGCGACCGGGTACATTCACAACTGAGCCAGAGGCTCTTATCACATTCTGAGCTTGAAGCTCTTTGTACAGGGGACTCCGGTCACAACTGCCTTTATCTTTCATGTATTCATGTAATGGGATACATCACATCTATTCAGCCAATCAAAAGTGCTCAATGTTATACAGTCATATTCACTATCACATTCTCGTTCACATTTGCCTTCGAACCTTGGTCCGACATTCAACAATCAACAAGAGTATCACATATTTCGTCAAATTCACATACAAGGAGCACTTCTGATGATTTTTACATGCATCAAATGCATCAGACATTCAATTTCTGGAATCAGTACAATCATATTCATATTGCATATCAATCATATCAGTAGTCATTCAATGCAAAAATTTAAAATAGAATAACAATAAAATGAGACTATCTAGGTCGACTTACAGTACGCTCCAGATTAGCATTAGCTTCCATGATCTGAAAACGTCTGGATGCAGATGTTTTATCCTGCATATCATCATCATGCAATACACATTTACATACATTATTAATTACACAATCTCATGAACACTCAATCACATACATATGTATATGTGATGTATATAATGCATGCTCAATGACAATCTCGGGTATATCATCTAAATTCATATCTTATGCTCATTCTCATTTCATAATTCATATATGTATAATTGAACTTAGGTTTACACTTCATTTGCACATTATCATTCTAAGTTCACCATTCAATCCTTATCCTTTGTTTGTGTCTAAGTTATTCTTATATCATAACTCAATTTCTCGTCATTTCTTTTCTAACATTATATGATCTCATAATACCCAATTCTCATCCACATTTTCTTAATACATAATACTCAACTTCTTTGGATCATAACTATAATCATATGAACATCTTCATTCCCATTGTTCTTATGCCTTTGGTACTTTGATATCATCCATTCATTCACTAAGTTATAACCTCCATTATCACTTCAAACATATCACACATTAGTCACTTGATTCAAGCATCATTCTGGGTTCAATTCAAGTCCCATTTAAGCCTTATTTAAGACCAATTGGCTAGAGAATGTCCGTTAGGTGGACATCCATGTCCGCTGAGCGGACCTTCACGGGTCAGTCACAGAAATTTGAAAATTTGACCCTCTAGACATCAAAATCTCTTCTTGGGGTCTTTATAGAAGTTGTAGACCTCAAAGTCCTATTTCTAAGAATACTTAAATGACCTCAATCCAAGTTCTTTAGAAAACGTTATGCCTCTTGCCCTAAAGTATATCCAATTGCATCTATATTTTCCAGATTTCTAACTCTTTACTAACTACATTCAACACCTTATGCTTGATCCATCATTTCTAGTTCAATTACTCATCATTTCCCCATTATTATAACTCCATTTCAACTCAATATCATCTATAAACAAATTATAATCCATGATTGATCCTAAGCACTAATAACAGAACATACACATATATACATTCATCATCAACTTTCTCCACATATTCATCTTCATTTTCACTTTCATTTCACTTCTAACTATCACCTTAATTCATCTCATTCCAATAACATAACTCAACATCTTGGTTAACATAACCTTCACTTTCATTATACCTTTAATTCTTAACTTATAACATCTATATAACAACTCATCACTCATGGTTTTCATACTCTCAAAACAAAACACAAACACATGTATTCATTCATCAATTTTCTGCACCCAATACTTAACTTTAAGTCAAAATTTAAAATTCTTAAAGACAGAACTTGAATTTGATGTCTTCGTGAAAAATGTAGCCATATGTCTCTAATGTAATCCAAATAAAAAATAATCTCATTTGGATATCTACAAAACAAGTTATGGCCAAATCACAGATGCATAACCAGTGGAAAAATGTTACAGCTAACATTTTCCAGCACCCTTTAAACACAATTTACTCAATTAATCCAACATTATACCATTCCATAATCTATTACCCATCAAAACAAAAAAGCAAGACATGAATCTACCCATATTTCTGATTCACATTTTTGCATGAACCCATCCTCATTTTACGATCATTTAACTCTTAACTATCATCAAAACATGTTTCATTCTTCAAATCAAGAAGAGTGATGCTTATACTTATTTGTTTATCCATGGCTTCTTCAAGAGTCTCCAAGAACCCTAGCTCCTTCAACATACATGAAAATCAACTTTCAAGGTG
The DNA here is from genome assembly GCA_024520955.1 of Erythroxylum bequaertii. NCBI lineage: Eukaryota > Viridiplantae > Streptophyta > Magnoliopsida > Malpighiales > Erythroxylaceae > Erythroxylum > Erythroxylum bequaertii. Next base: position 42,611,587 of record JANIJF010000008.1, read on the forward strand.
GAATAGGCTGGGTCCTTTAGCAACAAGAAAAATATAGCAAAGTATTTAAGTGGCTAGTGATGGAAGAAGGCAAGGTTCAACTTTGAGGCTTGGAGAAGAGAGTGTCGTTATTAAGGAGAGGAAGATGAAGAAAATGAAGAAGATGGAGAAATGAAGCTAACGAAATTAGAAAGTGAAAGAGAAAAATATGGTCTTTCACTCAATGAATTTCGTGATTTAAAACAAGTGATGAGGCAAGTGTCACTTGTCATATGTCACTCTCTTAAGGTCTCTTCTTGGTCTTTTATTTAACTAGTCCATTTGTCTCCAATTTCTACTCCAATTGTCTCCCAATTTTCAATGACATTTGTCATTAAATCTTAATGTCACTTGTAAAATTTTCCACTGCCATTTGACTCTTATGTCTACTACTATTCATCAATTGTTCTACCACTTGACATTTTTTCTTCCAAAAATACCCATAAAATTCTCAAATTTTCACCAAAATTTTTAAGTCAATAAATATACTCTCCAAATCAATTTTTAACACATATAGTTCACAATTCCAATATAATCACATTTATAGATCAATTATACCCGAAAAGTGTCAATGAATGCATGTACAATCATTTTAATATGCAAAAATCAATATCCATGTGTGTGTGTATGCTATATTATGCATGAGCATGAAATGTATTTTTCTAATCTGTCATTGCTATTTTCTCAATTACAGAAATCTAGGGTTCTAACACTTAGTATGGAGACGAGATGTTACACATTTAGACCTAAAATTTCTAGTATATAGACCATTGGAAATGGAAATCTATAAAATACGACTTACAAAATTTCTCTTATATTGATAGGTTTAACAAGTATATACTCATAAGAAGGCACATATATACACGTTTATTAAAGTATATTTATACATTTAATATCCATGAATAACTTATGTGCTCATTAAATTTAGTATGTATGAATGTAAAAGTTCATTAAAATGTAAAGTATATGACCAAATGCATTATATATGTTGATTGTTTCCTCTAGATGAGCTTATTCCTTTAGTTTAGAGTTCTAATATGGTAGTTAACAGTATACTAGAGGATAGTTTTAATTTGGTACATAGCAACAATTCCAAGTAAAGAAATGATTTAAGCTGAAGGAATAAGTTCATTGAGAAGTAAATGTTTGGAATCACTTCATCAAGACTAGATTAAGGGATATAGTTAAAAAGACCAAAAAAAGTATTATCACAAGAAATTGGTTGCGGGTTCTAAAGGTGGAACCTTTTAATTGAAGAGACATATGGAGTTACATATAAAAAAATAGGAGGTTAAATATTTTTTACCAGTAACCTAAGATGGCAGAAGAATGAATTAATTGCCACAGGTTATGACAACAAAATATTAAAGTTTTTATTATTAGTGATGAACAACCACTATCCATTATTGATAAAAAAAGCCTTTAATATGTTTGTCACCTTCTTTTAACTTTCATTCAAGATCCAAACTCATAATATTATAAAGAAATACAATTTTGAGATTTAAGAAGATTAAAAGAATTTAATTTTTAAGATGTTATTGGGTATTTAAAAACGAGTAGCCACCATATCAAATATGTGGACGAGTGACAACTAGAAGAAGAATTATATGGCAGTAAAGACATACTATAATGACAACGACTAGACTTAATGCAATCAATTACTCAAGTAAATTATAAAAATAAAAAGAGTTCAACTCATAGTTATGAATGTTTATAAATTATTCAAATTGATTTTTCCTTATTCACCTACCATTTGAAAATTTAATTATTTATCAACTTTTATTGATGATTATTTTTAATATGGATATATCTTCTCAATTAAAAGGACGTCTAAAGTTCTTAACAGAATTAAGATCTTTAAGGCTAAACTCGAGAACCAATGGGGAAAATTATTCAAAATTTTTAGGAATGATTATTGAAGTGAGTGTTATAGTAAACATAGGGTTTTCAGGAAAGAATGATGTTTGTTTGCCAAATAATTGGAAACTTGTAGAATAGTAGTCTATAACAAAATTGTGTGGTTAAAAGGTGGAATCAACCTTTAAAATTATATGATAAGGAGCATGAAGAGCATAAATTACCTTTAGAGTGAGGCTATTAAGACTAAGTTTTACATTTTAAACAAATTCTCAAGTAAATTCATGCCTAAGCACCTTTTGAGTTATGGAAAAGTTGGAAACCTATTCTCGATCCTTTTTTAAGTTTGGGAATACCCTGATAAGTTACTTCTATATACTTTATATTAATATAAACTACATTATCATTATACTCCTTGATAGTTTGTAGGTTATCTAAACCACTCTAAGGGATACAAATCTGTTATAGAAAAGAAGGATCTATAATTATAGAAACATAAATAACTAATTTTTTGGAGTATGATATTTGAATATGGTTCGTCCTTCTCACATTCCTTAAGGTAACATAGTTAATACTACCATAGTTTTGTTCCTTCATCCATTCAATTAGGATTAGTGGTTTTTTTTACCTAGTTCCACTTTAGTATAAGATTAGGAACCAATACAAACACATAATGAGGTTCTTATGGCACAAGATTAGAGATGGAAATGGGTCAAGTTAAGACCAATTTAATTTTTAACCTAAGCCCAAAATAAAGCTTGATCATTAGTTTAAAACATGATCGAGCTTCAGAAAAATGACATTGTTTTATCTAAACTGGTTTGAGTTGTTCGAGTTGAGCTAAATTGTTCCTCCTAAGTTTGATCCCTAACACAAGCCTAGCTTAAAGTCTGATTAATTTAGACTTTTACTTATTAAATTGGATTGGACACATACTAATTTAGCATCCTTATACATGATCATATTGATCAAGTTTAATTAAGGAGATCCATTGGGGTGAAGAGACTTGTTATAATATCTTATTATACGGTTTATCTTGGTGAGAGTTACTATGATGTTGGACATATTATTGATCCATCTACTTTTTCAAATGATGTTTCTAGTCCTCATGCATATTTATGGAGAGCTGTAATAAGAGAAAAAATATAGTACAAGAAGCATAATCAAGTATAAAAACTTATTAATTTATCTCAAGACTATAAACCTATTGGTTGTTAACGGGTCTATAAGACCAAAAATGATTCCAAAGTAAGGTTAAGCAGTTAAAAGCCATATTGATTGCTAATGTTTTCTTAAGAGAAAAGGAATAAAATTTAATATCACTTTCTCTTTTGTATCTTATAAAGATACATTTAGAGTGATAATGACAATGACAACTCATTTTAAGACGGAGTTATATCATATGAATGTTAAACTTCCTTTTAAAATGGAGATAATTATGAGGGGGTTTATATGGTACAACTTGAAAGGTTTCAAGAAGATGATAATATATGGTTTACAAATTGAGAAACTCATTATAAAAATTAAAATAAGATGCTCGTCAAATGGTACCTAAAATTGGAAGAGGTAATCACTTCATTTGACTTTGTGAAAAATGAAGTTAAAAGATGCTTGTATTATAAGTTCAATGGTAGCAATGTTTTTTTTTATATATATACTTTCGTATATAGATAATATCTTACTTGCTTCAAATGGATTGGCTATATTGCATGAGGTTAAGAACCTGTTGTTTAAAGACTTTGACATGAAAGATTTTAGCGAAACATTTTCTATCCTTAGGGTTCAGACTCACTGTGATAGATTTCAGGTCTCTCTCAAAAGAGCATCTATTGAGTATATATTATAAATGTTTAATATGGAAAATTATAAACTTTGGGCAACATTGATCACTCACAGAGAGACATTATCTTTAGCATAATATCTAAAGAAAGAATTTGAGAGAGAAACCATGAAAATATTCCATATTTTAATGTAATTAGTAGCCTGATGTATACTCAAATTTATGTCACATCAAACATTACATTCATTATTAGAATGTTGGGTAGAATTTATCTAATCTAGGCATAAACTAATAGAATACAATTAAATAAGTTTTTATATATGTTCATAAAAGAAATGATTATATGTTGGATCCTGTTTCCGGAATCCAACTCTTAAACCATGATACTATCATACTTGACCCTGGTTCCTTGCAATCTCTTCTTGCTCTGATACCATAAGTGTTGGACCCCCACCCTTGAGAGCCACGTGCCGACGTCCTATGTAACGTCTAGGCGCGCATCCCGCAAGGTTGGTGAGCCCTCACCTGGTCAACCCTCAAAAACGAACTCATCTCACTTACTTTCGAACAAATTTTGAGATAGCTCCTAAGAAAATTTAATAAGACTTCTTCACAACATAGAAACATGAAAAACATCATGAATCTGTGATAACTCAGGAGGCAAATCACAATAAAACCCAAATGTCTTTCATTTCATCAAATGCTCATAGATTCATTTATACTTTTCATTCATTACAAGAATCATACCATATTTCCTCATTAACTTTCATTTAATAAATCAAATTTCCAAGAAAAGTTTGGGGTCCAAAATAAGCATACTCACATGAAACACATTATGTATCTGTGCCATTTAAGAAGGTAAGGCTAACTTATAAGCCAATGGCCCAATTCTTTCAATTATCTCATATAGAACAATGTACCTTGGGCTTAACTTACCCTTCTTACCGAACCTCAGCACACCTCACCAAGGTGATACTCTCAGAAATACTCTATCTCCTACCTGATACTCCGTATCTCTTCTGTGCTGATCCACATAAATCTTCTTTCTATCTTGTGCTGCTTTAATTCTACTACGGATCAATTTTACCTTGTCAATAGTATCCTAAATCAATTCTAGGCCTTTGATAACTCTTAGACCCTCTTCATCCCAATATAAAGGTGAAAGACACTTTCTTCCGTACAATGCCTCATATGGAGCCATACTGATACTACTGTGATACTGATTATTATAGGCAGATTCAATCAAAGCCACATACTGATCCCATGTTCCTTGAAACTCCAGAACACAAGCTCTGAGCATATCCTCAACAGTCTTAATCGTCTTCTCACTCTAACCATCTGTCTGAGGATGAAATGTAATACTGAAATTCAATTTTATACCCAAAGTTGTCTGTAAGCTACCCTAAAATCTCGAGGTAAATCTATGATCCATGTCCGATACAATAGACCCTGGAACCCCATATAATCTCACTACTTCATTCACATATCTCCGAGCTAACTGATCTAGAGAGTTATATTTCTCTCATTGGTAAGAAATGAGTCGACTTGGCCAATCTATCAACAATGACTCAAATGGCATCATGTTGCCTCGAAGTCCTTGACAAACCCATAATAAAATCTATTGTAATTCTCTCCCATTTTCACTCCGGAATAGGCAAGGATTGCAAGTTGCCAACCGGAGCCTAATGCTCAGCTTTTATCTATTGGCAAGTCAAACATTTATGTGCTTCCCCCATAATCTCTTTCCTCAGATCTTCAACATTAGGTACACATAACCTCTATTTCAACCACAATATATCATCTCTTAATTCAAATTTAGAATCCATATTCACTTTCAACTTCTCAATTAACTTCACCAATTCTGGATCTCTGTTTTGAGCCTCTCTGATTCTTTCTTGCAATACATGTCTCAACTTCAATGTAACTATCAATGCTTCATTCTGCCCCAAATTCAATTCAACATTCAGTGCTCTCAAATGAACTAGGCTAGATAACCTCGATAATTGTACTTGAGCCACACTGCTATTGGACTTCCTACTTAATGCATTAGCTATCACATTAGCTTTGCTAGGATGATACTCAATTGTACAATCATAATCTTTCAATAATTCTATCCATCTCCTCTGTCTTATATTCAACTCCTTCTGACTCAACAAATATTTTAACTTTTATGATTAGTAAATACATTAAAAGTTTCACCATATATGTAGTGTCTCCAAATCTTCAAAGCAAATACTTCAGTAGCAAGTTCTAAATCATGTACCGGATAATTAAACTCATGGGAGCTCAACTGTCTTGATGCATATGCTATCACACTGCCATGCTGCATCAACACACATCCTAATCCCTGATGTGAAATATCACTATACACTATATACCCTCCTATTCCTAATGGAATAACTAACATTGGTGATGTAATTAACCGATGCTTATACTCTTTAAAACTTCTCTGACAATTATCATTCCATATGAAAGGCACATTCTTCCTCAGAAGTTTTGCCAAAGCGGTTGAGATCAATGAAAACTCCTCGACAAACCTTTTGTAGTATCCGGCTAATCCAAGAAAACGTCGGATCTCAGACACATTCTTCGGAGCCTCCCATTTCATCACTGCTTCTACTTTCTTTGGGTCTACTTGAATGCCCTGTCCAGACACTATGTGACACAAGAATATTACTTGATTAAGCCAAAATTCACACTTACTGAATTTAACATACAACTGTTTCTCTCTCATTATTTGTAGAACCAATCTCAAATGCTCTGAATGTTCTTCTCTAAACTTTGAATACATCAACATGTCATCAATAAACACAATCACAACACAATCTAAATAAGGTTGAAATACCTTATTCATCAAAGCCATAAAAGCTACTGAGGCATTAGTCAATCCAAATGACATCACCAAAAACTCGAAGTGCCCATATCTTGTTCTAAATGCACTTTTTGGTACATCAGTCTCAGCTATTTTCAACTGATAATATCCCGATCTCAAGTCTAACTTTATGAACACCTGAGCTCCCTGTAACTAATCAAGCAAATCATCAATCCTCGGTAATGGGTATTTATTCTTAACTATTATCCGATTCAACTGTCGATAATCAATACACAGTCTCAAAGTTTCATCCTTCTTCTTTACAAACAATACCGGAGCTCTTCAAGGTGACACACTAGGCCTGTTGATACCCTTGTCTAAAAACTCTTGTAACTGGGTTTTCAATTCCTTCAGTTCAGCAGGTGCCATCCTATATGGAGGAATTGATATAGGAGCGGTACCTGGAACAAGGTCTATGGTAAGCTCCGTCTCCCTTTTTGGGGGTAAACTTGGTAGTTCTGCAGGAAACACATCCAAAAAAATCCCTAACAACTGGAATATCCTGAATGGTTTGTTCATTTCGAGTATCGACTACATGGGCTAAATAAGCCTTACATCCACCTCGGATCAGTTTCAGCACACTCATAAATGAAATTAGTCGAGCTGGCAGAGCTTGACTAACTCCTTGAAACACCACTCTAGACTGATTAGGGGATTCAAGAACTACCTCCTTGGTGTAGCAATTCATCATAGCCCGATGAGCGGTAAGCTAATCCATGCCAAGAATTATATCAATTTCCTTTAACTGCAACACAATCAGATCAGCTTCTAACTCTGCTTGATCAATCCAAACTATGCACCTTTTACATACCTTACTAATCACTGTTGTCCTACCCATTAGGGTACTCACCTCTAACCCACAATCTAATATCTCTCGTTCACAATGCAGTCTAGATGCCAGATGCGGTGTGATGAATAAATGTGTAGATCTTGGATCTACCAATGCATATACTTCAAAATGAAAAACATTCAACACACCTGCTATCACATCTGGGAAGTTCTGTGCTTCCTATCTGGTGATGGCATAAACCCTGACTTGAGATTGCGACTGGTTACTCCGCACCTCAGTCCTGACACTAAGCCCTGCTGAATAAGTTCTGCCTCTACCTCTGCCTCTTTGTGCAGACCTACCAGCTCTACTGCGCTGAATTATTATCTCATTCATTGTTCATCCTCTACCTCTAGACTGTGATCCTAATATCTCAGGACAATCTCTGATCAGATGCTCTACCGAGCCACAACGGAAACAAGCTCTAGTTACCCTCCAACATTTACCACCATGTTTCTTACCATAATGTTCACAATCAGGCAGCTATTGAGTCTGGCTGGAAGGCATTTGTCCTCTACTTCTCCTAGTCTGAACAAGTCTACCTCTTGACCGAGATCTAGATTGTCTCGATCTAGCCTGGAATCGAAACAATTTGTTCTGGCGCTTTCTGAAGCTTCCGCCAGAATCAACCTGAGATTCATCATACCTCTTTCCTCTAACCTCCTGTCTATACTCTACCTGACCATCCTTTAACAACTGTTTAATTCTGATTGAGGCCATTAGGAGTTCTGTGAAACTACCCAAATTAGAAATGGCTAGTCTCGTTCTGATCTCCATGTTCAAACTGTCCTCAAACCGTCTACATTTGTCTTCCTCAGTTGGGATTAATGCAGTTGCATATCCCATTAACTCGTTGAATCTTATCTCATACTCTGCCACTGTGAGCCTGCCTTGCTTCAGATCTAAAAATTCTTTCATCTTCTGATCTATGTAATGTTTAGGCATATAGTTCTCTCAGAACACCCTCAGAAAATCTTCCCAGGTCAAACTACAAGGTCCGGTGGTACTGCCCAGAACAATCTTCCACTACTGATATGCTAGACCTTGCAGTAATGAGATCACATAATCAAATCTTTTATCTACCTTATATTCTATCTGGTCGAACACTCTTTTCGTTCTCTCTAACCACCCTTCTGCCTCAGCCGGGTCTGTACTTTCGTTGAAGTCCACAGCCCCTTGCTTTCTCAATTTATCATATCTTCCTTCTCACCTCACGGGAATTCTCGGAGGCATTTGAGCAAACTCAGGTTCAAGAGACTCCCTATTGGCTCCTATAGACTCTATGTCAGCTGACTCTCCAACTTGATCTCCTATAGAAGGTGACCGATAACAAACAAAAGTTGTGATCACTAACTGAATCTCTCACTATTGATCATATTGTGCCCCTAAAGATGTCAAACCATGCTATGATAGCAAAAATGCAACAACCCACTACTATAGAGTATGTACCCAAACACCTAAAGACATTCAAGTACATATCCTATGATAATGACATGTTAGAGCGTACATAAATCCAACTTAACATGGCATCATCTAATATAATTTAAAAGTCATCAAATTAAAACCATTCCTTGCATTCATTTTCAAAAACTCACACTGTATTCATTGAACGAAAGCTTACACTGTATCCATTAACAAATATTTACAAAACCTTATACAAGTTCTAGGAAGACTGCAAAACATAAGCTACAACTTTTCTGATGTTAGTAGATAGACCTCTGAGCCATAACTTAATCCAAAAGGTTCATTTAGTCCAGTCTAATGAACTAGGTCTCTTGTCTCGTACCTGAAAAGTCACGTTGCAATTTTTATGAGTTTTACGAATTCAATGAGTGAACCATCATTGATGATGTCACCTAGGTCAATCACACAAGATCACATAATTCACATATAATCACTCAAATCTTGTATAATCCAAATACACACATTACCATTGCAAATCATGATATCATTACGAATCAGAAC
>JANIJF010000008.1:43047728-43058978 GCA_024520955.1 Erythroxylum bequaertii
TCAGCTTTACAGAAGCTAAGCATTTTAAGGTAGAGTTGCTGAAGCAAAATATAGAATTCAAAATTGCAAATCTGCAGCGGTTTCATTTATTTCTAGCTGAGAGCCAAATCTTCACAAATACACCAAATTCTTACAAACACCTTAACTCATCTATTGAGTTTTATTTACATTTTGAGAGGAGCATTTCAGATTGCAAAATCAAACAATCAGCATTCATTCCCTTGGAAGCTGACGTGAACAGTAAAAGTTACATTCATTTTTCAATATACACAAAATCAAACACCATACATTCCTTGATCTGTGAGAGACTTAAGCTAGAATTTTGAAGAAGCATCCTACACTCAAATTACAAAGTAGAGAAGATCGAAGCTGCAATTTTTATCTGCTGAAAGCTAGCATGAACAATGCACGTGAACAGTGCACAAAGTGCTTGACATTTTGCTTCAATCAGACTGGTTGTAGGCTGAAGGTGCTTTCTTCAATCGGTCCAAGGGCATCTTCAAGAATCAGCACAGCTCATATTAGGCACAACACAATGAAAGGTCTATTTTTGCACGGTGTCATGAGGCTTCTTTTGTTAATTTCTGGACCTGTCTTTTAGGATTGAAGTATTGATGCAGCTCTTACTGGGAAACTGAATGCAGGAATTGACTTCTTGGAAATATCTGTTTCAGGACGAGTAGGGCTAGCCTAGACATAGATAAGGCAATGCCTAGCTTCATACATATAGAAAAGGTGAAAAGAGCCAGAGAAAACAATATCAGGGGTGGTTCCCTACAAGAATGAAAACAACCTCTCAACAGTCACAGAAATTTACGTTATTATCCATGGAACGCTGCAAACTTTGCAATGCAAAGCGAAAAGCTTTGCAAGCAAACTTTTTTTATCTCTCTCTCACAAAACCATAATTAAAATTGCTCTGGTACCAAACTTTGTTGGGTATTAACATATAAAACACACTTTATTGTTAAAAGCATCCTTTAAATAGGAGAAAACATCCATAAAATTAGCTAATCCACTAACTTTACTAAGAACATTAATAACAAAGAATTACCCACCAAGAGCACTAACTCACGACTCCTAAACTTGAGCTATACTTCAACATTATCCAACCGAAAATAGAAAAAAAAAAAAGGAACCATTTTTTACTCAAAGTGGAATCGTTTTTCAACAACACCAGATTCCAGAATTATGGAGGAGAAGTTGCATAGTTCAAAACAACCATCTTATAAGGTACTGTAGTAAGAAGTCGGGCGTGGAGGAATAGGAATGTCTATTGTTCCTTCAAGCATCAGTAGAACCTTTTTAATGGAAGGTCGTAGAGTTGGATCATAGAGAGTGCACCATATTCCCACTTTAACTATTTTATTTAGTTCTCTTATGTCAATTTGCTCTTCTCCTTCAGCTACAAGTCTTCTGGAATCTCCAGACTCAAAACACTTGTAAACCCATTCTTCAAGAACAGCTTCTTCCTCTGGCAAACTGTTGTCCACATGCCTTCTGCAACATATGATCTCCAGCATCACAATCCCAAAGCTATACACATCTGCTTTAGCTGTTAGAGGTTGCTTACGATGCCATTCTGGTGCTACATAACCTCTAGTTCCTCGGACATCAGTCAGTGTGTTGGTCTGATCCGGCTTCAGCAGCTTTGCTACCCCGAAATCTGCAATTTTTGGACACATATACTCATTCATTAGTATGTTTTGAGGCTTAATGTCACAATGTATAATCTGTGTTTCACACTCCTCGTGCAGATAGAGGATTCCTCTTGCGATTTTTTGCGCGATTTCGATTCTCTCGTGGAAACGAGGCCTATTTTCGGATGAGAATAGTACATCAGCTAAGGATCCATTGCTCATGTACTCATATACCAAGAGTCTATGAGGTCCATCCATGCAATAACCAAGCCGCCGGACTATGCTTCGATGATGTGTTTCCCCAATGGTCCTTATCTCATTCTGAAATTCTTGTTGCCCTTCAGTTAAAACTCCACCCAATCTCTTCACAGCTACAATCTTCTGATTTTTCGATATTGGCCCTTTGTACACCGTCCCAAATGAACCTCTCCCAATTTCTTCCCTGAAACCATCAGTAACTTGTTCTAATTCTGCGTACGAGAAAGATTTAGGAACAACTTCCCCGTACAATTCACTTGTATCACTTCTGCAGATTCTGCTGTAGCTTCCTACGTGATATCTGTATATGATTATCCCGCAGATTGCAAGTACAAGAACTACAAATGAAGAACATGAAGCAATGACAATTAGATTATCATCTTTCTTTCCAGGTTTTCTCCATTGTTGCTCAGATTCATCAACTACATCTGCGGAGGACATCCATACCTTGATGAAAGCTGAGTTTGAATCATCCATGTCTCTTCTGCCATATCTGAGAGGCAGCTTTTGCTTCCTACATTCACCATTTTTAAAAAATGCAGCTTCGCAATTACAGTCCTTCAAGCAAGATTGTTTACAATCTTCCTTGCTCACTGAACTGACTGTGGAGTATAAATCATCTTCCTAAGCAGTATTAGGCAATTCCTGCATGGTAAATTTGGTAGTGACATCTTTTTGTCTGCAATTTTCTGCAGAGAAATTTCTCTCACAGCCAGAATTCCAGTTCCCTGGATCCACCATAGTGAACCCTGGAAGACATCTACAGTCAGCTTCTCGATCGCTCAAAAGACAATATCCATTAAGACCACATAGTCCTCTTGGTCTATATTTATCAGTTATAGAAGATCATTCTACAGACCAGCCATCATTTAGAGACAAGTTTCTTGAGTACAACCTGAATATTCCGTCAATTTCAAGTCTCTCCATGTAAAATACTTCATTTTTGGTCACTCCTCCTCTCCTGAATTCCCTTATGTTGCAACCAGTTGAATTGCCCAGGTAAAAATGGCCATCGCTATCAAGATTCAGTGTCACATTATCTCCTGCTCTTGCAGTTCCAGATGCCCAATAAGAAAACACAGCTTGGTAGGATTTTATGGGATACTGCACTAGGTTTCCATCTCCTTGCATCTGCAGACTAAAAATTCCTGTTGATGTTGAGTGGAGTTGTCTTGTGTAGCCTGAAGTGTTAAAAATGGTATAAGAATTGGCAATGTCAGTAAAAGTAAGGAAGAAAAGAAAGCTGAAGGGAAAGATGAAGGAGCTCAAGTGCAAGTGGAGATTGGAATTGATGATCCTAGGCATAATTCAAGGCTATATGGATCAAATCAATGAAGTCAAAGATCATATTAATGAAGCACAAGGCAGAGAGGAGAATGAAAAATGAAAGAAGCAGATGCAAACTCATCGGATGCACAGCAGAAGTTGAGAATTCCAGTTAGTTACCTGGAGGGAAAAGTAACCAGGAAGTAACCAGAAGAAATAGAAAAACAGAACAAAGAAGTACAGAGTTGAAAAAAACCAGCAAAAGTCTGAAGCAAATTTCAAGAAGTTTAATCAACAAAATCAATTTTAGTTAGAGCTAATCAAATGCATGAAGCTAAAGCTTTTCCATAGCTGACAATTGGATTTGGATGTCAGCATTGTCTCCTGAAAAAGTGTGCAGCAACTGATAATATTAGACCCCATTTTTGCAAAAGCAAATCTGATCACTTTTGTGTCTTGCCAAATGAAGAAACTTTTGTCCTAGGCTAGTTTTTATCTCTTAAATCATGTTGTAGCAAGTTTTAAATGTCTTACAAATGTCAGATTCAGTTACAAAAAGGACAAAGAGAATTGCTTTTGTGATTTTGCAAATCAGGGAAAATTGTACTAGCTTAGTTATTGCTCATTAGATTATGCTTTTGTTCTTTAGTTATTTTTCAAGTTGTATCAGAAGGTTGGAGCTGATATAAAGCTCATGAACACTGTTGTTTTGTGGCTGTAAGAGAAAAATTCAAAAATTACCATCAATACAAGAGTTCAGCACTAGTTTCACTCTTCATATTGTGTTCATTTTGTTCTTTCTAGAAGTTGCTTTAGAAGTTAACAAATAGCAGTAGAAGTTTCTGTTTTTGTTGGAAAAAAACCTGAAGTTTGGTTCCTTTGATTTTAGCATATACGAGTGAGGGAAAATTCATCTACATACTACTTTCAATTCATTTCACATGATTTGCCTGCATTGTCCTTTAGTTTGAGTCAAAAGAAATTTTAGTTTTGTAAAAGTGAGTAGTTCAACTAGCACAAATACAAAAACCGATAGTTCACATTCTGCAATATTTCCTCTGATTCAATAGGAAGGCTACACACATTTTCAATTTACACAAATTATCTGCTATACATTCACAAATTCAGCAAGTAAGCTGAGTTGTTGTGAAGACATATCAAATACGTCAATTGCAAATTAAGGAACAGAAGTTGCAGCATTTTCTTGTCTTGAGGAAGCTTGCGTGAACAGTACAAAAGGTGTTTGATAATTTACCTCAACCAATATTTTTGCTCGACAGGTTGTTTGCTGAAGGAGCCTTCTTCAACCTTCAAGGGAGCATCTTCAAGAGAAGGGACTCACGATATGCATCCAAGATCACGCTGAGGGTTCAATGAACAGGAGACAAAGACAAGTGTGGAATGGATGACATTCTTTTGTTCACCAAACTGGGATATCGCTTCAGGTTTTTGGCTTAATGATCACGAAACTTTTGAAATGCCAGGTAAAATTTCCAATTCCTTGGTTGTGGACGTCATTGAAGGAAGCCAATGTTGTATAGTATTTCTAAAGGCTACCTGAAAATGATAACTATATCATTACTAAGGAATCAATTTCGTGGCCTTGTAAAACTTTCTCGCGGCATCTTTCTTATCATCTCATGAGCTTATGTTTTAATTAACAAATTGTATAAAAATCAGTATGAAAAGATTTAGTATAAAAAAATAATTCTTATTCATATGATTTTACGAAAACCCATATCCATTGATATGGACATTACATGACAATCACTCCTTAAAGTGACCAAAGTATATAGGCAAATCTAGATGAGGAAACTGTACTCCAATTTGGAACCAACAAACAAACAAGAAATTTCAAAGATAAAGCAGAAAAGCAGATTAGTGATGACACCCTTCAAAGGAAACAATACCCTCGATGATCTTCCGTGACTGAATGACTGCTGCCACTTCTCCAAGCAAAGCAAGGAACAGTTTGGGAAAGAGATGCTCAGTTCATGCAAGAGTACGAGGATGCAAGAATACACGAAGCCCATTTTTCATGAACAACGTAAGAGACATCTTCTGCTCCACTCGGTGTCCGGGAACAAGCGACAGCTTGTAACGAAGCAGCACAGCAGAGGCCACAGACTTCATTTGCAAGTATGCCAAGTCCTTGCCTAAACAAGTCCTTGGTCCAGCATTGAATGCCACAAATTTATAGCCATCTTTAGGTGGTTCATATCTGTCACCTTCCGGTGATAGCCACCTTTCAGGCTTGAATTCGAGACAATCCTCACCCCAAAGGCTCTTCATCCTACCAATGGAGTAGATAGAATATGTGACGCTTGATCCAGCCGGCAAGAAGGAACCGTCAGGTAGAACATCGTCGGAGACTACGTACTTGAAATCTTGGGGTACAGATGGATACAAGCGCAATGTTTCTGATAGTGCTGCTTTAAGGTAGATCAATCTATCAGCTTCATCGAAGACTAATGGATCGTCAAGCCATTTCTGGGGATCACTGCCTCGAGTTTCTTTAAGCACTTTTGATAGTTCGTTTATGATTTTTGCTTCAACTTCAGGATGGTTCATGACTAGCCAGAAGAACCAACTGAGAGCAACTGAGGAAGTGTCACGACCTGCGAGGACAAAGTTTAGAGCAATCCGTTGAAGAACGGAGATAGGAAAAGGATTTCCATCAATGTCTCTTTTCCTCATAAATCTCGATAACAAATCATCTGATGGAGCTTCTTTACGTGCTGCTACTGCTTCGTCCATGTAAGCTTCGACGATTTGAAGGCTCTCCTTTAATTTCTTCTCTGTTCCAAAGCCAAAAATCTTCTTCACTTGCCATACAAAGCGAGGGTAAAGAATCCTTTGTAGAGTAGCTTCAGTGGCTCTATCAAAAGCCATAGAGAAAGGGTTACTGGGTAACTCCGGCGAGAGTGTTTCTGGGTCTTTGCCAAATGTGAGACCACATATGTTGTCAAAGGTCAAGCGAAGCAACAAATCCTGCAAGTCCACAGAGATCTTGTCCTTGGAGGCCTTGTCTAAAATGATCCAAAGACGGTTCTTGATTGACCTATTCACCCATCGAGCCATCGCTTGCCTTAAAGTCCTTGTAGTAAATTCCAGAGCTGCAGTCTTGCGTTGTATGAGCCATGTATCTCCATCACTGTTAAATATTCCCTGGCCTAAAAGATCATGAAATGCTAGCTGCCATTCCGGTCCTTTAGGATAGTTATCGAAGTGTGTTCTGAGAATATACTCGATGTTCTTCGGGTGACAAGTGACAGTAAAGAACCCCTGCTTGCGAGCAATAAAGGGAATGGCAAAGTTACATGTCTGGTAGGTAGCTACACCACCGGTTGCACGGAGGTTATCGACCATCCAGTCATGGAATCGTCTCCGGTTCATGAAAACACTCGGTAGGCTACCTAAGATAGGCCATACTTTTGGACCGGTAAGTTTACGAGCTAAGAAGAAGAACCAGAGAAGATAAGCTGATGCGAAACCTACTATTGTAAAGAACAATGACATGGTTTCCATTGAGAGGAGTAGAGGAATTGTTTGAATAAAACTATCTTGTCACAAGTGTTGGTGGTGATAGGGAGAGTGTGTGTATATATAGGAAGACATTAAAAGGATGCATGTAGGAGAAGTTGTTAGGAAATTTTTGGCCTTGATCAGGAGTGTCTGATGGAAACAGTGTGCGTGAAAGAATGAACAAGCAAATGTCATTGAGTCTTTCAATAGTCACGGAAGTAGGTGCAATCCCAAATAAACTTACCTGTGCTTAATTGTTAGCTAATGGCAATGGTAGGTGATTTGCTATTGACTTAGTTAGCTTGCTCTTTCAGCTTTGTTTTGCCAATTTAAGCAATGGCTAGCAAAGCTGTCCTGAGGAATGATTAGGCTGGGCTTCCTTTTACAGGAGCTCTTCTCAATACCCCAATACATGCAATATACAGTATGGCGTGAGCTGGAGTCAATCCTCCTAATCACTGAAAAAATTTCTAAATCAATACAAATTACTTTAAATTGGTGAAACTCGATACAGGTGATTAATTATTATGGCCAAATGAACTGAAAGACCCCAAGTTTTACCATTTAATAATTCTTTGCTAATAATTTATAATTGTCCAATGACAATTATAATGGCTCGACCAGTGACGACATGGTGTAACATTCGTAATCACCTAAGTTGTAGACAATGGTATGGGTAGAGACAGGGGAAATCATTATTTGATAGTTAAACTGGCAAGGACTTGACAGGATTGGCCAGGTGGAGGGGGTGAAAATTTGCAGTTTGATGTGTAACTGGTTAACGATCATGAAAAGAAAGTGGCCACCCACTCTGGTGGTATTGGAGTGAGTTTGTTCGTTTTCTGAGTCTTATCAATTAAGCCATCACGATACTTGGACGCTAAAGACGCAAGCTCTTAAGCTTTTTACCAACTGCTTTTAGTCTTATGCTTATCAGAAACCCGAAAGCCTTTTCTTGGCATGCTTGCAAATCTTGAAGTTAAAGGTTTCCAGAGAGTTGTTAGAGATGGTTTAACCGCAGTTAGAAAATACGGGTTTTGCTCCAAAACCTGGACAAGTTTTAAAAACCATGGGAATGACCAAGAAATTAACTCAAGACTCAATGGAGAGGAGTAGTGGATGTGTTTGTGCTCTGTAAACAGTGAGTACGTGGACGTTTCCTTTTGCCCTTTCTTAAGGAAAAGGACACCAACTAGGTCATTTTTCCAGTTTCCTTTTGGTCAAACACTTTGAGATACATAGGGTGTAGAGTACGAGTCTTTAATTTTGTCACAAGGTCAATCGTTCAAGTTTCACCCTTATTTCCACAACAGTTGCAACCGTTCTCCAGATAAGCATTTGCCATTCCACTCCACTTGGCAACTATCAAAAGAATAATGTTATGCAATACAAACTTACAAAGGTTTGGTGTCAACAATTCTTTCAAGACAGTGGCCTAACTCAATTGAAAAACTAGCCTAAAGTTTACCTTTGTAGAGCACCCACACACAACACAACCTTCTAACACTAGGCCTAAACTCAACCCAATCCATTCTCAAGCCGGAGAATACAAGCCTAAACTCAACCCAATCCATTCTCATGCCCAGAGACTCGTTCAATAACATATTGGTCAATCAAGTGATAGGCCCATTTCCTATCAGCCGCATAGATTTTGTCAAGCTGCCACGTGACAAACTTGTGTCCATATATCCCAAGATCTCTTCTTTTTCTCACTTCCTAGAAAATTAAAGAAAAGACCAACAGAAAAATTGAAGATAAGCCACTTGTGGAGAACTCGTGTTCGAAACGCTCCCTTAGGCCTCTTAAGTACATCCAACGGCTTAGAATTCCACGTTTCCGATAGGCAGAGAAAAATATAATTTCGCCATCTTTATTTCGACACCACCTCCATTTTAGAGAGGAAAAAAAGACAGAGAACTGTACTTCACAAAACAATGGCTTCTCTCCTTATTTCCTTTGCTCCTGCTACTGTGAGAGTTTTTGCGGCAACAGAAGCAAAAGGGGCAGGTGGGAGCAAAGAAGAAAAGGGTCTTCTTGATTGGGTTCTAGGAAATTTGCAAAAGGAAGACCAGTTCTACGAGACAGATCCAATCCTCAAGAAAGTGGAGGAGAAAAGTGGCGGCACTACCTCTGGTGGTCGCAAGAATTCTGTGGCTGTCCCTCAGAAGAAGAAGAATGGTGGATTTGGTGGCCTTTTTGCTAAGAAATGAATAAGACAAGATGATATTCTTCATCTATCTGTATGATTTTATTTGCATTTTAATGCTTCTGATGATTATCATTCTTGAACTGTTAAAAAGCGGTTACCTTTCTGTTCTCACAGCACACTGCTTTTTGAGTACTTCAATGTTCAATCATCATGACGATGAATTCATTTTCCATAATTAATTATCACCTGAACTAGTGCTACACGAGTTTGACAAAATTATGATCTCAATTGTCTAACAATTGTAGCCATATCTTTATACGAGCACTTTGAGCAGTGTACATGTGTAAAAATTTCTACTTTGTCACCGATCATCACTTGGGGTTGCTAATGTTGTTGAGTTTGAGAGCCTTTAAAAGATTATTGAAAGAAAAAAGCAGATGTGAATTGTCAACGCAGGCCATCTTATTTGGGAGCGGATAAGGAAATAGCCAAACTAGTATTTCATAGCTGAAACTCCAGAATTGACGATAAGGTTGGTAGCTTCACAGCACAAATTGGGCAAATCTTGCTCTTGCTCATCGACTTGTTATTACCTAAGCAGAATCATACTAGTATGAAGAGAACGGGTAGTGGCTATATTATACTCTCCGCAAGTAATTTAACGGAACTAACCCAACTCAGCCTCCTTTCTGATAAATGACCAATAGCAGTTGCTTGTCAATAATCCATGTTTTAGTTATAGGTATAATCAAGTGCTAATGAAGTGGCTTCGACTTTAGGCACTAAATGAGCAAATATCGAAACGGAAAGAAGATAATGGGAAGTTAATGTGCTACCAACCTAACAATGCCCACGGACTTGTGAGGTCTCAAACCATTGATGGGGGATAGGAATCTCTCGTAACGACCATTAGTTCTTCATGTTTTCTAATCGTGAAAGCTAGAGAAGAATGGAAGGGTTTAATAGGCCTAATAAATCTTTAGATTTCCTAGTTTAAGAAGTTTTTATTTTTAATTCTTCTTGATTTTCCAAATTATGTCTTATGATAGTAATTCTAATATTAATCTTGTAGACCATATGTTTTTTTTTCCGGATTTTAACCCTATTTTTTCTAGAAGTGTCATATTAAATCCTCTCTAAGAATTTATAGAAAATATCGTCTTACGAATCTTTTTAATTATTTTTCTATCAATCCGAGCATCTTGACTGTAGTCTTCATGTTTTTCAAATGCTTCTACTATATTATTTATTATTTGTGTATCAGTTTGAGCATTAGAAGATTCTCCTATTTCACTTATTTATTTTAAAATTTGAGGTTTCACAGTATTATGTAATTGTTATTATAAAAATGCTTTCTTCATAAGAGCATTCTTCAAAGGCATTGATTCCAATACAATTTTCATTTTCTATAATTTCATATATTTCATCATCTATTTCTATTTTCTTTTTATTAAATCTTCTGTAACATTCATTAGCATAGTGTCCTTTTTCTTTACAATGGTAGCACCGACATTCAATTATCTTTTTTGTTTCTTCTAAACAAAAGTTTTCTAGGTTTATATCCTTCTTTTTTCTTATAATATTTTGCCTTATGTTTCTTAAAATATCTTTTCTTAAAATCTTTCTTTCTTTTATATTTCTTTTTATCTTATTATAATAATAAGGACTATCACATCCTATCAAATTAGGCATTTTCTGTTAGAGTAGTAATCTAAAGGCAATCGCCTTTAGCACTTATGTAAAACCTTTATTTTGATTAACAAAGGAAAATGCAATTGAATGTCATTTGCTATTTTATTACGATATTAGTTTCAACCCTATGCATGTATGAAATTATGGGAAATTCTGGAAATCTGTTGAACATGCATGCTTGTAAATTCCATAATAATTTTATACAAAAATTGTTTTTATGAATTTTTTCATGAACATGAACATATGATGTTGCCACATGTATGAGATGCATGACACTTGTTTTTGAAACCGAGAATATATTCTTGATTTCAAAAATAGGTGCTGTTGGGCCCCGTTTCTATAGCCCAACATCCGGAGTCCTAAACCTTGAGCTTATTATCCTATAGGGTCAGGATCAACCATTCCCAAAGGTAGTGTGCCCACATCCGTCAAACACCAAAATTTCAACTTGACCTCATCAAAGAAATCATTTCTCTAACTCTTTAATTTGCGTTGAAACAAGAATCATCTCCATTGGGGTTTTACACCTCAAGATGTACTTAATGAGCTAAAATGTGCTCATACCCCAAGCATGCTCCCCCAAACAACCCCTCACTTATTCTAATGCAACTTTCCCAAAAACACTCCGTCAAACACCAAAATCTCAACTTGACCTCATCAAAGAAATCATTTCTCTAACTCTTTAATTTGCGTTGAAACAAGAATCATCTCCATTGGGGT
>JANIJF010000008.1:43760771-43771667 GCA_024520955.1 Erythroxylum bequaertii
CAATAATTCAACAATTCAATATTAATACAATAATAAATCACAAGCCAATTTCCACCATTCAATAATCAATAAATCACAATTTCAAATTTAATTTCTAATTCACTTCTAATTTCCAATTCCAAAATGCAAAATGCCAAAATCCAATTCCAATTCCAAATTTAATTTACAATCTAATTCCAAAATCCAATTCCAATTCAATTCACAAATTCAAATTCAATTTCAATTCCAATTCCAATTTCAAATTTAATTTCCAATTCCATTTTCAATTCCAATTCCAAATTTAATTTCCAATCCACTTCCAATTTCCAATTCCCAATTCCAATTTCACAATCCAATGCTAAAATCCAATTTCAAACTTCCAATTTCGGTTGAATTTAATAACTCAAAAATAAAAAAAATACATATCACATTTTCGGTTGATCCAAAACCGAAACCAACATCATCCAAAATTGAAAATTCCAAATCCAAAGAAATGAAAATCCAACCCAATCCCACTTCCAAAATTTTGCCTAAAAGTCATTCGGTTACCGGTTACCCTCATTCTCCAGAATCTCCACCGAAATCCACTACTCCATTTCCCCCCAAATCCAACAAAATAACAACAATTTTCGACCTCCAATCTACCATATTCCAATAATCAACACAATCACAGAAGCAATAGTTGTCAAAATGCATGAAAAATGAAACCAAAATAAAAAACACACACCCCAAAAACTATCGGGTCTTCGGTGTCAATATGGGTCGACGTTGTCGTGTGCTTCGGCAGAGCTAAGCAGGTCGTGCCGGCGACGAGGAGGGAGGAGCAGATCCGACGACGGCGAGACCAGATCCGAGGAGGGAGGAGCAGCGGCGACGAGAGGGAGGAGAAACCGAAGAAGAGAGAAGAAGTAGAAGGTCGGGCGCCGGGAGGGTAGATTTTTTTAGGTTAATTTGTTTTTGCAATTAGGTCCCTGGAGAATTCGGAATTTTTTGAAATGGACCGAAATTTACAAGAATTATAGGTACCGGCCGGTACCCACCGAAATTTTTCACCGGTATTTTACCCTCGGTACCGATTCCGTTTTCCGGCCAGTACGGAGCGGTACTCATATCATTGTTTCCAGCCATTAAACATAACAAAAACTAAAAATAAATAAATAAATCTCAATGTAAAGGAAAGAATAGAAGAAAAGTTTGATAAGAAACTGTCAAAAACTCCTCTAATCTTGCTTTAAATCCTCCTTCAATGTTAAGAAAGAATGAAACTATGGGGAAAAAAAAGCAAGATGGCTCTCAAACATCTTTTAAAAGTCTTTTAGGTGAAACTTAAAACAAGTATTTATATTTAGGGCTATTAGTATAGAGTCATAAAATGCTTAAACTTGAGAATTAACATGTCCTTGTAATTTATGTGTGAGAATTGGTAACAAACTAGTATTAATATTGATGCCAATTTTGCTATAAGACTTTTATGTATCACAAATTTGTGTGTAACCAGCACTTGACACCAAATTATAACTAGTTTCATTTTTTTTCTATAATATGTATCACAAAATAGTGTGTAACCAGCACTTGTTTCTTTTTACTTCTCAACCTGTCTAAACTTTGTGAAAAATAGATGCTTATCTCCTTGGTAGGTATGACAACTGTTATGCTCTTTTCTACCAATTTCTCCAATTTTTGATATCATTAAACTAGAAATAACATCCAATATCCTTTTCAAAGTTGTTGTACACCTTCTTATCTTCTAAATGACTTCAAAATCTCTTCAATTGGAAATTTATAAAGAAAGTTGTAGTCAATTTTTGTATTTTATCCTTAAGATCATCACTTATATGATAATGAACTAAACATAGGAAAACATTATATAATCCATCTAAACATCTACAAACATACCAAATATCAAGTAAATTAACCCCAAATTTCATATTAAATATAGACCTAACAAATTCTCACATATTTAAGTCATTTCTTATTCTCAGGTAATCTATAACAAATAAAACATAACTACTAAACTAGACTTACCTAACTAAACATGAAAATTCCACTTTAGTATGTGTATGGTGACTTCGAGCATATGTCATAAACTTTTAAACTCCTAGATGTCCTTAATAGAGGAGTTATAGTTCCTAACAGAATCCTTTAGTGCTACCTATAACATTGACCTAAACTCATTAATTAACTTCATAATTAATACCATAAAACATACAAATTTTCAAGTCTCAATTGAACTGCAAAATTTTAAACATATAATATTTCTCAAGTAATCACAATATAAACAAGACAAAGTAAATACTATTCTACCTCCTTTACTAAGTTCAAATACTTTAATTAATGTATCCTCATAAGATTCCATTCATTCACACAAGTTTTTGAATTGTTAGAAAGGGGCTCTCATCATCTTTTTATGAAAGTGAAATTACCATAAGTTTGAAAATAATATAATCCTCACTACCTAAATAGATATGTACAAGAAAAATCAAAAGGACTTTGAATAGGATTATAATGGGGCCTAAGGTTTAAGTTGGTTAACCAAGAAAAGGATATAAGAGAAATAAAAATATTCACAATTGGTAGAGCAATAACAAATAAATCAGAAAAACATTAGTCCACACTCCATTAAGTCTTCACCTTCTTTCAACCACCCCTTTTCCTTCATTCTTTTTAAACAAAAGAGTCAATGCCAATCAATTTTCAACACTTTATTTTCTTTTTTCCGATTTTTACTTTTTAACCTTTTTTGAATTACAACGAAGCTCCCTTTTTACACTGCTTCTTTTATACATTTTTCCATTGTCCCTATACTTATTTCATTACATCTCATTTGTAAAACATCAAAATACAAGTAAAAATCTACTAATTATGAATTAAAGAGTAAATACTTATTTTTCTTTTTAGGCTTAAGGTTATTTAGGAAAGATTTCAAAGAAAGAGCTTGACTTTTAAATTAGGCTCAAAAAGGACGCACTAATATATTAATGTATAAAAGGGCTACAACTTGGCTTAAATTCAAATCCTAGGTGACTATCATTTTTAATGTTTGTATGCATCTTATATGTAATCTCAAAAATATGAAATTTAAGTTCTAGAAAGTCATAATCAAAGAACGTATCCATATAAGAAAAGAAATTTTTCATGAATGCTTAAATCCTTGTAGGATCACTCAGGTCCTTTACTTAACAAATTCAGTTTCATATTATTCACAAAGTCAAGATTTGCCTAACATCTGCTTAATTATATTATGAATTTAACTTTTAACACTCAATATCAATCTTAAATTATGTATAAACTTATTTCATCAACCTAAAGATACTAATGAGAACCTAAACTCATAACCTACTAAAATCTAAAAATATATTAAAAATCACAAAAAAAAATCAATGGAATTTGATTTAACTTTAGTCAACCCCTACATCTAAAACAATATTATCCTCAAGATTGTGAATCAAGAGTAATAATGATTTTAGCGACCTTTTATAGAACTTTCATCGAACATTTGGTACGCTTCAAAAATTCATCCCTACTTTGTTTCAAAACTACTATCTTTTTCCATTATTCACCAATATAATCACACAACAACAAACAATGACCCATTAATAACTCAAATAAACTCTCACAACTCAATCCACAGTAACAAAACCAACTAACATGCAACAATTTATATACAAAACTTGAAGCGAAAAAATTAACCCAAGAGTAGTAAGTGGACAACAACCTCGAGACGGTAAACCTAAGACAATGGAAGCAGTTGGTAGAAGAATGAAAGAAGATGACCAACGACGACCGCAGTCGGAAGAAAACAGAGAAGCAATGAAAAAGAAGAAAAAATGAAGAAGAACGACAGGGACGCTTCATATTTTTATTTAATTAACAATAAAAACGACGTCGTTTTTCTTTAAATTCAAACAACAATACCGATGCTGTTTGAATTTACCAACAGAAAAAATTTTCGTAGGTAAATTACCAACAAAATGGAGTTTCCGAGGGGAAATTCCCTACTAAAATTTTTTCCATCGGTAAACTTCTTCACTTATTTTTTCCATGAACCATTGCTCCTATTTTTATGAAAACTTTCACTATTCCGTCCCTAAATTTCAAAGGCAAAGTTTGGGGGATAAGTTCCCTCCTCCTTGACCGTCGGATTTTTTTCGATTGCAAAATAGCATTTTTCCAACAAGTTTACCAACATAAATAAATTTTTGTCACTAATTTACTAGAAAAAAAATTTATCAGAAATTTCTAATTTTTTTGTAGTGATAGATGTGTGTTCAAGATCAAGAAAGATGGTGACAAGCTAGTGAAATGTAAGGCGAGGCTGATGGTAAAAGGTTATAATTAAAAGAAGAGTAATGATTTTGATGGGATATTTTCACCAGTGGTCACGATGACATCGATGTGGACTGTATTAGGCTTAGTTGCTAGCTTAGATCTTGAATTAAGCAGTTTATTGTAAAGACTGCTTTTACATGGCAATTTTGATGAGGAGATTTACACGAAGCTACCATAAGGGTTTAAAACATAAAAGAAAGAGGATTTTATATGCAAGTTGAAGAAGAGCGTTTATGGGCTCAAATAGGCACCAAGGCTATGGTACAAGAAATTCAGTTCATCTATCATGAGCAGTGGTTATAAGCAAACATTAGCTGACGCTTGTGTCTATTTTAGAAAATTACCTGTTGGTAACTTTATAATCCTTCTCTTATAAGTGGATGATATATTGATAGTTGGACAAGATGATGGCATGATTTGCAAGTTAAAGAAGGTCTTATCTAAGTTCTTTGACATGAAAGATTTAGGCCCTACAAAATATATTTTAAACATGGAGAACTTGTGACAAGAAGGTCAAAAAGTATCATTGTCATAAGGGAAATATATTAAACGGGTGCTTGAGAGGTCTAATATGAAGAATGCCAAGTCAAGGAGTTAACCATTAGTTGCTCATTTCCAGTTGAGCAAGAGAACTTATCCTACCACAAAAAGGAAGAAAGAGTGTCTGTCTTTTGTTCTATACTCCTCTATTTTGTACTTCTCTACTATCAATTTATTGATGTATGTCATAGTGTGCACTAGAACAGACATTACACATACTATTGCATTAGTGAGTAGATTTCCCAGGAAAGGTACATTGAAAAGCAGTGAAATGGATCTTTAAGTACTTGTGGAGCACTTTCAAATTGTGTTTGAGATTTGGAGATGGTGAGTTAATTCTAAAAGGGTATACAAATGCAGACATAGTTGGCGATCTTGATAACAAAAAGTCAACCTCAAGATATTTGGTCAAATTTACAGGGGGAGCAATTTCTTGGTAATATAAGTTACAGAAGTGTGTAGCTTTGTTTACTATGAGGCGGAATATGTCAAGGCTCTAGAAGCTGAAAAAGAGATGCTTTGGTTAAAGTGATTTATCTAAGAATTAGACATGAAACAAGATAAGTACATAATTTTCTATGATAGTCAAAGTGTTGTAGATTTAAGTAAAAATTTTATGTATCTTTCTCATACTAAACATATTGAAGTGAAGTATCATTGACTGTGATCGGTAGTTGAGGAGCAACTAATTAAGTTGAAGAAGATTCACACGGAAAAGAATGATACCGTGTTAACAAAGGTGGTTCTTCAGAGTATTTTTAAGCTTCATAGTAAGCTCACCGGATTGGTGGGGTGGTTGATTTCTCCTTTGAAATAAGCTAGAGGTGGAAATTGTTATGGGTCTAGTCTTATTCTATGGACTTTTATTTGCATAATTCCACTAAATTTGAACTCCGAATGTGATAGTTGTCTTCATAGATTAAAAGGAATGAAGTTGTGGGTAACTGTGTGCAGTATAAAATCTGATTCTTTTGATATTTGAAGATAAGTTTGAGAGAAAAAAGTTACATAGAACACAAACACCTGATGATAACAGAGATGGATTAGTTATAGTTGTTTTGTGAGGTGTTCTTAAATGAGAAAACTCGAAACGTTTGTCAATTGTATCATGCTATTTGATTTAGTGAATTTTATTATCAGTTTGTCTTGTAGTTTTTACCTCTCTACTGGAAGATTTTTCACGTTAAAATCCTATGTTCGTAATTTTTCAGTCATCTTTATTGCGCAAGTAATTTGTTATTGGTTGATTAATCTTTAAAAAAAGTAAGTGTTATTACTTGGAGCTGCAATAAGTGGTATCACATAGAGATAGCAACTGGGCTCAGACCTGACCCGAAGTCTCAATTTTTCTTAAAAAATCAAGCCTTAGGTTAGCCTCGGACTCGGGTTGGTTATAAATAAAGTCAAGCTCAAGCTCGAGCCAAGGTCGGGCTGCCTCTGACTCTATCAGACCTCGGATTGGGCTTAGACCCCAACAACAAGGGTCGAGCCAGGCTTGGGCCATTACTATCCCTAGTATCACAGCCCAACATCCCCAACCCAAGTATGACTTTATTATTGAAGTCTTTAAATCAAGGAAACCTTCAACATCATTGAGCAGATCACCACCGTTTACCCGTTTAGTTCAGACCTAAAGCTTGTCAAAGTCACTGGGGAAATTTTGGACAGCCCTGTTGAGTTTTGGAGACGCCAGTAAGATACTAAAGGATGTGGAAAGATATGCAAAACGAACTTTAAAATAGTACTAAAGCAAAAAAGACGAGTTTCAGTGACTTTATGGACTTTATGGATCCATTAGTGGATAATCGTAGTTAATTTTCCTCATTAAAGAATAATCATTATGTTCAACCTAGCACTCAATAAGATCCTCTATCAAACAGAAGCTCTGAAGTTTCATTATATTTAATTATTTATAATGATTGTAAAATCGCAAACTGTAGGTGCTTGCTTGTAAAGATCCATGTGATGACTGATTGGTTTGCATCTTTTGAGCCGTACAATTAGAATCAGTGAACAACGATGTTTGTATCGACTTGTAACATTCTTCTGCAAGTGGAGAATCTTGGCAAGAACAAGCATTGACAATCACTGGGAGCGAATCTTAGACAAGTTCTTTAATTGTGAGGTTAGAGCTTAACATGAAACATAAGTATTATAACCAAGTCATTAAACTACGGAAAGGGTAATCTGACCTGAATCTTTCTAGGTACCCTATGAGGCTTAACGCAAGTAATTAATAATCTATACTACATAGGAGGGATCTTTTTGTGAGACACTAAAAGATCTCATAATGGAAAAAGATCACTTGAAGGGAAAAAATAAAGAGAAAGAACAAAAACAAAAGGAATTAAAGCATATTATGCTCGATGGTGGAATGTAGAGTCAGGCTCTTCTTTGGTTGGAGAGGTCGTTCCCAGTCAACTGGTTTGGCTAAATTATGTTTTATAAAAGAATGCTTTTTCAAATCTAGTTGAGCCACAGCACATTTACTTGACACGAGAACGGAGTTTGAATGCAAATCTAGTCGTGGCTTTGTTAATAACATAGAAATCCTTGTTTTATGTAGATTCGTCTTGGCAAAATAGGGTGGGGTAATGGGCTGCAAGCCAAAATTATAAGCTTGCAGAAGGATTGCAGTCACCGACAATTTCTATCGTGTAGATACGTCCTCACCTGCAAAGTTTTCCACTTATACTAGAAGATGCTAATCAAATCGATTCATCGATTCATTCTAAACATAACCTGGAATTTCATAGAATTGATATCTGGGGAATTCTGTCAGCAATTATTTCTAATCTACCTATCCTAAGGTATCAAATTACCAGAGACAGAGAACTGTAAATCCGTTTTCCAGTCTCCTTAGATAGACCAATTCCTACACTATTATGAGACTATAATATCCCTATGCCCACTTGGAATGAGCTTCTTTTGCTATGTGTCATCTTCTAGTCCAGGATGTATTCCGATTTGAGGATCTTTATTCTGAGTTTAATACTGCAGAAATCAAACTTCAAGCATTATGGAGTAAACTTGAATTCATCATAACATATGCACAGGATCACGAGCAGCTAAAGAAGAAAGAGACTAAAAAGAAACTTGATTGCAAGGGCCACGGAGAAATTGGAATAACTACACTCATCCATGGGGATAGTGATGTGCAGTTTGCATCTGAAAAAGCAAACTTTGAGGTCCGGCATGAGATTCATTGGAAGCACCTCTGTGTACGTTTTGACCTTGCAGTCTTAGCCCAGATGAGTTGATCCCATTCCCAGCAGTTGAAGGCATGAACATAGTTTGCTGCATTGAATTGAAAGCCATGGCTGATCCACCGTTTGTTTGATTCCAATGATAGTGTGCTCTAGGCATGGCAGCAGAATTCGACCGATGAGCAAGAGATATAGGCTGAGAGGGCAAAGAAGATTTTTTGTTTTCTGGTGACAAAGTTCTTGAGTCGTTAAGATTGACAGTAGTTATATCGTGAATGCTTGCTCTTCTCTTATCTTTTCCTCCGGAAAGTTGCCTGATGAAGTACTTCTGTGCATGACTAGCCACCTGCGTGGGCGTTCTCGTGGTCACAAAATTACGTGATATGTTTCTCCAGTCCCCTTTTCCATACTTCTTTAACCCCATGAGGAAGAGCCTGCAAATAATTGAATTGGTCACTATGAAATAACATCCAGTTATCTGATTAGTCGAGTGCTTGCAGTTACATTTGAAGTTTCAAATCAAATCCCCTACCAGCTTCATATTTAACAATCCAGTGCAACTTTACTTTTCTTCCTAATCAGATTCTCACTTTTGATTTTTTTTTAGCACTCCATTATCAAAAGTTGAGGACAAAACCAGCTTTCATATTAAACAAATTTTCCTTACAAAATTGATATCTTCAACTCAATATTGAAAAAGAACCTTAACCCAACGAACATGAATAATACTTACTTGTGCTCCTCCTCAGTCCAGGGAACACCTTTCTTTCTTTCCTGGTCAGCAGGCCGACCAGTAGAAGATCTCTTACCTCCAATCCCATAAGATTGTTTGAAACCGTCGTAGTCATGGCTGTTAACCCAGTCCAATGTAAATGGAGAGGTGCTATACCCAGGAATTGGAACCAGACCGGCTTCGATATTGTTAACGTCAGCCTCTAATTCCTTGTACTGCTTAATCACATCTTCAGCTGTCTTCCCAGGAATCATTTCTGCTACTTTCTGCCATCTATCAGGAGTATCCTCATCGTACAATGCAAGAGCTTTCTCAAAACTCTTGTTCTCTTCTGGAGTCCATATTGCGTTGCTCTTGGTCCAACTTGTGTCCGAAAGATACGAAGCAGGGGAGAGAACATCCATTTCCCACCTCATAACATCAGATGAAAAAATAAAAACTTTGATAGAATACCAGTGAGTGAGAACGAATCGGACCAGACCCAATTAGAGCAAAGAAGTAGGTTGATGGAACAGAGAAGAAGACAGAGGAAAAAGGAGAGAACCAGAAAGAAAATGAAGAGAGAAGGTGGAGATTTCACGACAAAAATATCAGTGTTAAATCAAGGAGCGCATTTGAAAGGAATCAGAATAGCTTTTTGTAAGTAGTCACAAACCCTTAGGAATCTAGAAAGGACCGAACTTTTAGAAAGCACGATAATTTAGCAAAAACCAATCTGTAATTTAAAGTGTTCAAGAATTTGAACCCTAGGACCACCACTGAGATCTGAATCCAAGCTCTAAGCTTTCCAAGGAAGCAAACACGGTCGAAACACGGGGAGAAGATCAAAAAGACCGGGAACCAAGAATTCAAAGGAAATGGACTTCCAAACTAACAAAAGCCTGTTGAAGAGAAAAATTGACAGTAACACTTCCCTGAACAGCTTTAACCTACTTTATACCCAACAAAGGAAAAGAAGCTCACAACGAAAAGGAAGCTAAAAGAAAAGCTGAAAATAGAAAACCCCAAGTGGGTTTTTGACAGTGGGAATTTTCCCTTAATAGTTGGAGCAGTGAGAAAAGCTGGAAAAGATCTATTCTTTCCTTCTTTTTCCTCGAGTTCTGACCATCAAGAAAGAAGAAAAGAAGCAAAGTATCAATGGAAGAGAACAAAAGAGAAACACCGATATTAAGGAAACCAAGCTTCAAGAAATGGAACTATAATAAGTTTCTTCTTCTTCTAGTTACCGAAAATCCTAAAGTGGAAGATATAGAAAGAGAATGAAGGTGGTGGATTGTGATTGGAGAGCATGGGTCTGTGGATTCTGCAAGTTAATGAAAAAGTTCTCGCCTATTATAACTATGGTATCTGTCTCTATCTGTTTTTCTCAAACATTTTGTTTTATTATTTTATTATTTTGAAATTTGAATTTCTATAATAATAATGCAGCTCGTTAGCAAATAGAAAGGGAACTCACTTTCCTCATCTGGTAAACAAATACACAAAAGTATACGATCATCTGGACCGTCCAATGCGTCGTATTGACCACTGCTGTGCTGATCATATTTATTACGAGTCAGTCTCTGTAACGGTCCGGATTAATCCTCAAGCTACTTGAGCAACTTGAGCGTTGGTGGGACCAACATAGGTTGGAACACTTCTTATTGGGCTGACTCCCACATAATTGAACAGGTTACGATCTCAAGGAGGTGGGCCCCAAGAAAAAGCTAACAGATTCCGCCACTTGTCAAGATGAGGCTGCATTAAGAGTTTGGATGTTAATTAATGAAACTACACATAATGGAATGAAAATGAAATGTTTTATGATAGAATAATATGATGAAAATTTGTTTGGGATGAATAAATGATTCATAACGTAGGTAATAAAAATGTCGTTTGAAAAATAGATAAAATATAATGAAATATATAATAAATAATTATTATATCTTTATATAACATTATCATATAATTTAGAATCGAAAATGCATAATCACTCTAATGCTATAGTTTTAAAACAATAAAAACCTGTAATTTATTGACAAACAATTAAAGTTACGGTTGTAACTTGAACAATAATTTTTTTATATTTTTTATTAATAAAAATTTTATTATTTTATTATTAATTATATA
>JANIJF010000008.1:44060790-44080680 GCA_024520955.1 Erythroxylum bequaertii
TCCGGACAGGAGCTCCGAAGTAATTGGAGATATGACATAGAAGTGTAAACTGGTTGTGAATCTGTGCACTCTGTGAATTACTTGTTCTAATGTGACATGTTTACTGATTGTGATACGTGTACTGTTTAATTGGGACATATGCATTTCATACATGAATGCATACACAGATAATGACAGTTGTGACCGGAGCAGCCACCGAGAGCTAAAAGCTCACCGTATTGGGTCTCGAGCCCACATTGATTAAGAGCCACAGGCTCACCGCTTAATGTGCCCTAATTGGGACAGTTCAGGCGCTCGGTCACAACACCGAAATAAAATGAAAACATGTCACATATGCACTGCATACAAAATTGATTGAATACTTTGAATGGGTGAAAGGCAAAAATGCCTTATACATTGTGATTTACTTGAATATAATCGTGTGTTATTGTATTATACTGTGCAATTTGTTTGAGTGCTGCATGAATTGGGCAAACCATCGATGATGGTTTCTCGCTGAGTTCGCAAAACTCATCAAAATTGCAAATGTTGTTTTTCAGGACCGATAGACGACTATAGCAATTGAGTGGCTCTACCGTATAGAGTGTGGTTGAAGTGAAGTTATGGCGCAAAGGTCGGTCAGCTGGAATGTTTTTGGATGACATAGATAGATTGTACTTAGTTTCCTCAATTTTGTAATGCCTTTGTACTAGACTTTGTAGATGTACAGATAGTAAAGATTGAAAGTCACTTTGTAAACTTTGAAGTTTGAGTAATGAAATGTGGAAGCAATTGGTTTCTAAATATCGTGGATTTTTTTCTAATGATGCTTGAACATAAATAATGATATGATGCCATGTGGAGTTAGCGTAGTGTTTAACCGTAGTGCGCCTGTATCGTAGAATATGTGCCGGAATGACCTCCGGGCGTCCCGGTTCGTACTCTGCGGTAAGGGGGCGCTACATTAGGTGGTATCAGAGCATGGTTGGCATTTGTTGGGACATATAGAATGGTTAGGCATGAATTATGCGGCGTAATGCAGAAACTGATGGAAATTAGTGTTTATGTTAGGTCATCCGCTCTAGGTGATCAAGTTGATCAACCAGCTGACCTTGGATCGGTAGGAGCCAGTAGAGGGTCCTCGGTGCCTCGATTAGAGGAGATGCCTCCTCGAGTTTCCGAGAGAAGGGAAAGGAGGTATGATAGGCTTCGGAAGCAGGGAGTTGTGGACTTCTACGGTAGCACAGACCCTGCCGAGGTCGAGGGATGGTTCGAGAGGACCGAGAGGGTCTTTAACCAGATGGACTACGAGCCTGATGACAGGTTCGATTATGCAGTGTCCTTGTTGTAAGGCCCAGCCTATCAATGGTGGAAAACTGTCCTAGGCAGTACCACCAGGCCTTGCCAGCTGAAGGGGGGATGAGATGTCATAATGTGACAAAAGGGAGGTTATGGATATAGAGAAATGAGAAATTGTATATGATGAGATATGTCAGACAAAGATTGAATAAAATTGTATTGGTGAATGTAGTATGAAATGCGATGCGCATATTGTATTGAGCGAATAGAGCCTCGAACGTATGAATGCCTTATTGCGGATTGTTTGGAGAAAATAAGGATATAAGTGGAAATGATGCGACGAAAGGGTATAAGTCCGGTCAAAAAGACATAAAAGTTTCTATGACCTTGACAAGTTAGACTTGGATTTGAAATGACTGTCGGTTAAATGTGATAAAAGTTGGGATTAAGCGTAATACTATCTATGTGATATTGAGATCAAAATTTCTTGCTAATTGTGCATTTATAATTCGGAATGGATTGGGGATACATATGTCTATATATATGGAAGATCAAATTAAGGACAATAAGAAAATGAGATAGTAAAAAAAAGAGAGAAAAGGAATCAGTAGTTATAAATGACCGTACAAGAGATGAGTATGGAGAGAGTTAGAAATGTGCATAAGTTGGGATTTCATATGTGAACGCGATTAAGGAAAAAGGGTAAAGAATCAACGAGAGGAGTTAATGTATTCTAACTGATAGCTCAAGTATGATGAAATGTAGTAGCAATAAAAGAGGTAATTTTTGCAAATTGATGTTAGTAAGTGTGTCAATGGGAGGAAGAAAGTGCAGGGCACAAAAGTGGCCTAAAAATAAGTGATGTCACGATCATGTTGAGACACCCCAAATTGTAGACAGGAACAAAAGATAGAAGTGTTGTTTGGAATCAATTGGAATGTCAGTATCGTGAGTAAATGTTAATACTTAGGTAATTGATGGTGACATATGCCAAGGCATAGGAGTAAACGAAATTGTTTATTGCCTTATTGCGCCTTATTATAAGGACGTTCTGATCATCTAAGTTACGATACGAATGGAGTGTATTAAGAGAGTATGAATTGTTGAAATTGATTTCCTTGAGGTCTTAGAAATGCTTGATAAGGGATCGTGCGAAATAAGTGATTGATAAGGATTTTATAAACAATATCGAGAATAGTACCAAGAAATCACTGAGATAGGGTCAGTGAATCGGTTGATTCAAATTAAGAATGATCACAAAAGGAACAATTCAGAAATGAATAGATCGGCAAAAGTGAATATTGGAGTTACACCCCTAGTGAAGATTGGAGCATAAGAGTTACATATCTAGCAAAGACTCACGTATAAGAGACTACTAAGAGTGTATGCACTTTGTTGAGGTAAAGTACCCGACTCTGTGAGGATTTTTGAATTTGAAGGGACGCTCTCGCTAATGTAAGGTAAACTTTGCTCATAAATTGAAATGTGTGGAGAAACTGGTATACATGAACAGACATTAGAATAAGTTAAGGTGAAATTATAGGAAATCGAATGAATTGAGGAAATCAGTTGAGATAAGGAATTAATTGGGAAATTGAGAATAACATGTGATAATAGGATTGCAGTGATGCATGAGTTATGGAAAGAGTTACCAAAAACCAATTATGGGCATAAAGAGTTTTAAATTATATCGGTTGGAGTTAACGATGTCCCCGACAGTACTATATATTATTGGAGATTCAAATGATCCAAACAAAATCGTCTCAACTGGTGACTATAAGTATAGATGGTACTGTGAAAGTGTTTAAAAAAAAAGAGGGAGATGAAATTTTGAATATTTGAGGAAAAATATGTAAGTCCAATCAGTGGTGATTGTAACAGGAATTTTGAGGAATTTATACCCCTAGTGTTAATTCTACCGCTTCGATTTGGAGATTTTGCGCAGGATATAAAGAAGTGTCCCATTAAAGAGTAAGATACAATCTGTTGCAAAAATACCAAGTGAGTTTGTGTACCTAGGGATAATTATAGCCTCATGAGCTGAATTTGGATTCATGACTGGAAATTGCTGCAATAGTAATTGGTTTGAAAGCTTGGAGACATTATATGTACAGAAACATTTTGGATGTATATATGACGATTCAGATCAGTAAACATTGAGGTAATTAGTGAGTTTAAAAGGATTGAAAGAAATTGTGCAAATGTGGACTTCCTAATAAAGCTAGTGTTGCAATTCAATGCATTGAATAGAAAATTCATAGCAGAGTATCCCAATTTTGGATGTTAAGATTATTAGATCTAGTGCAATTTGGAGTGTAGAGTGTCATTTCCAAATTTGGAGTAAATGATATTTTTGATTGGATTGAATGAAGAAGTATGTGAAATGCCTGATAAAGAGACTGTTAAAGAACATAGAAGAAACAATCGAAGTTATTTGTCCTAGTAAGAGTACATCGAAAGAATAATTGATGGCTAAGGATGGAAACCAAGTGATTATACGTCTGAGTTACCCATAGTCTTGACTAGTGGAGACATGGGTAAAGCGTATATTTATGGAGTTCATGGGAACATGAGATTAATGAACAGTGCAAATTGACGGCAGACATGGGAAGCAGAAGACCAGTCAGAAAAAGAGTACTTCAACTGATGTTCAACAAAAGAAAAAGTCAGTTGAACACACTTCAGCACAGCTTAATCCTTCTCAACCTATGAAAAAGGAGGATTTGAAACTGAAGGTGATTGAAGAACCTGAACCTATTAGGAGTAGAAGCTCCATTATTATAAGAGAACCTTTGAAAAGGTTGGTCAAGGTACAATTTGAACCAATTCTGATCAATTGTACCAATTCTGATCAATAGTCGATCAATATATCTATTAAATCATGGAGAGAAAAGGTTATATAGTGTTCTGCAAGATGAAAAGACAGAACCATATCTAATGCAAATGACTAAGGAGAGGTATACTATTTTCCCAATCATAAACAGAACATTGATCAAGATTGTACCTAACATACAATCAAGACCTTCAATTGTACGTAATGAAGACAAAGGGAAGAAGAAAATGTATCCAGAAGGAAATACAGAAGATCAGATAGAAGCAGAAGTGAGAACATAGATGAGGCATGCAATGCATCTCAACCTAGAGGAATCTATGTTTCACATCATATCTCAAAAGCATCAAGAAGTCAGTGTGGATGCTTCACCACAGATGCAACTTTTCAGGTAGTTGGCAGACTGACCAAAGGACAGTACAAAACCATCAGGGTTGAAGATATTAGTTTCAACTTAGAGACTTTTGTGCACCTAATCATGCACTTTAGACCTTTGAGCTCTATATCTTCAATTAAAGATGTCCTACACCTTCTTGGAAAACCAGTTCTAAAGATACCTAGACCTGGTGACCTTGATCTCCCTAAAGGAATCCAATCTTTCAAACCTCTTGCTATCACAATCATTTAATTAGATGCTTTACCTTCAGAAACATCTGTTGCTACAAACTTCCTTCCACCAATAACGCCCCAACAGGATTCTACTATTGGTTTGGAAGAACTTAGTAACATACAGCAGGGGACTCATGAAGCTTTAGTCAAAGAAATTGAAGAAATTCATGATAAGGTTGATGATCTGCGTGACTCAGTGAGTGATTTACATGAGGAAGTAGCTCATTTATGAGTTTCTATAGAAGAAGACCTCAAGTTGACCCGCACTAATATGCAACGAATGTTTTCTGAAATCATGAAGCATCTTTGGTAAAGATTTTTTTATTAATAACAAATAGGGGGAGAAGAGCAGAAGCAGAAGAAAGATAGGAGAAGAGCAAAAGCTAACACATGGGGAGAACAGAGACAAGAAAAAAGAAGATAGTATTGACTACAAATTTTATAAGTTTTTTTAATACTTGTGTATATCTTTTATCGTCTTCTTATTCGCTATCTAAATAATATTCAATTATTCACTTTTATCTTTCTAAAATTATGATTATTTGTTATCATCAAAAAGGGGGAGATTGTTAAGTCAAAATGACTTTACGTCTATTAATTTTGGTGACAATCAAATAATAATAATAATAGAAATAAATGAACTGTTTTGATAAGTGTGTTAAGCGAGCAGCGAAAACACAAAAGAAGTGAAAAATACAGAAGAAGCGACAAAACACAGAAGAAGCGCAAAACACAAAAGAAGTGGAAAACACAAAAGAAGTGGAAAACACAGAAGAAGCGACAAAACACAGAAGAAGCACAAAGCACAGAAGAAGTGGAAAACATAAAAGAAGTGCGAAACACAGAAGAAGTGGAAAACACAGAAGAAGGGAAAAACACAAAAGAAGCGCATAACAAAGAAGAAGCGCAAAACACAGAAGAAGCGAAAACACAGAAGAAGTGGAAAACACAGAAGAAGCAAAAACACAGAAGAATTGAAAAAACAGAAGAAGCAGGAAAACACAGACGATACAAAAATGAAGATACTCTAGTACGTTGGATAGTTAGTCAGTTAGAGTTAGTTACAGAACTCAACTGAATAACTGTTTCTATAAGAAACAAGAAGCAGTTGTTAAGAAACAGTTGGAGATTTAGGCTATAAATACTAGTAGTAGTCGAAGACTAAACAACTTTGATTTTTGAATGTTTAGCTTCCAAGTTATTACTTACAAAGAAAAATTCTGTATTCAAAGTGCGATACACGAGAGCAAACTCTACTGTAACAAAAAGTCACAATATCTTTCTAGAGAGAGAAAGAAAAGGCTAAGAGGCTGAAGAGGCTAAGAAAGCAAAAGAATACTTGGTGTAAGAGACCTGAAGAGGCTCTGAAAGAGAAGAAAGAATACTTGTACATTGAAGAAGTGGAGTGAAATCTTAGACAAACTCTGAGAACTGGACGTAGCGCAAGGTTTGGGGTGTACTAGTATAAAATCGCAGTGTCTATCTTCTAACCTTTTACTTTAATTTCTATTGTTCTTAAACAAGTATACAGAAGTTATTTGCGATTTAATCACGTAGCTATTTTTGGTATTCACTTAATAGTTTGAAAAAGTTATTTTTAAGAAATATCAAAGGTTTTTGTATTCACACAAAAAATACACAATTCAACCCCCCCCCCCCTTCTTGTGCATTTTGTATATTGTACGTGAATACTATATTAACAAGTGATTTCTTCATTAAGATCACTCCATCTGTTCTTGTTCAATACATAGGATACAATGATTTTGTGCTTAATTTATGCAAGGTATTATCTTCAGTTTCTTCTTCAACAATCAGGAGATGATCATCTTTATTTCCTTTGGTGGTCCAGTGAAATCCCCTTATCCTTTAGTTGAATATTGTTGATCCTGGATCTTGTTCCATTTGGATAAAGAGTTTACGATAAGGATTGTTAGAGAGATTTGACAGGGTTTGTAAGAATATGAAGCTGTTGGAATAAGTGAAGCTCTTGATATCCCCAGGATCTAACTTAAGCTTGCAAAGTGGATAGCTAGAATGATGTTTTAGCCACTGATCAATATGGTTCTTATGAAATGCATGCCTACATTTAGGCAACAAACACATTATCTCAGTGTCTTCAAATTTTAATGTGCAAAAATTATTAATGATTTTTTAAGATTAGGAATTTTTTAGAATCACTAATTAGAGTTGTTACATATGAAAAGAAACAATTTGTATACACCCTGTTGTCATCCATCAAAACAACAATAGGAGATGACAGTAGTGGATAGATATAAGGTTTCATAAAGAAAATCAATAGATACGACCCATTACAAATGGTGAAATCATTAGGTAACCAACGGACAACAGTCTCCCACTTAGGTCATGGATGTAAGCTAAAAGTCATAAAACCTTTATGTAATAAAGGAAACCAAATGCACGAATCATGGCGATAAGTCCTCTAAGTCTAAATATTATCTTCCATGTATCACGATGCATCCTATTTATTATTTCACTTAAACTAGATGAATAAACCTTATGTTTATTCTATGTCCATAGTAATTGTTATTCTCAAAGTAAAAATGTGTACACCAAAATGAGAAAACAGCAAAATTAATAAGAGTTTCATGAAATTACATACAATAAATCACATAATAAAACCGAGTCCCATTCTAGCAACATGATCCTTAAAACTCTTTAGTAGCATGCCTTTTGTTAAAGGAGTAACAATCATTAATTCAGTTCTAATGTGTTGAATGAACACTTTGTTCAATTTGACAAGTTCCCTAATGGCCAAATACTTTATGTCGATATGCTTACGTTGACTACCAATCTTGTTGTTTTTAGTTAAGAAAAATGCAGTTAAATTGTCACAGTACATTCTCAATGACTTATAAATAAAATCCACAATTCTAAGCCCAGATATGAAACTCTTCAACCATACACCATGCGAGGTAGCCTTTAAAAAAGAAACGAACTCAACTTTCATGATAGAAGTAATAGTCAAAGTCTGCTTTGAACTCCTCCAAAATATGGCTCCACTTGCAAAAATAAACATATATCCAGATGTTGACTTTTATAAATCAGCAAAACTAGTGAAGTCCGAATCTGAGTAGCCAACTACCTTGAGATTATCATTTGTCTATACATAAGCATGTAATCTTTGGTCCCTTAAAGGTACCTCATTACCTTTTTAGCAACTCTCCAGTAGTCTATACCTAGGTTACTCTGATATCTTCCCAACATTCCAACAGCAAATGCAATGCCAGTCTTGTATAAACTTGAGCATACATTAGGCACCATACTACAGAAGCATAAGGAATATTTTTTATTTGTTCCCTTTCAAGCTCATTTTTTGGGCATTGGTTCAAATTGAACCTATCACCCTTCAAATTAGGTGCTATACTTAGTAAACAATCTTTCATCTAAAATCTTTCTAAGACCATATTGATATAGGTTTCTTAGGATAGACCCCAATTCTATTAAGATCTGTCCCTATGGATCTTAATGCCAATGACATAAGATGCCTCACCCGTATCCTTCATAATAAAATTCTTAGAAAGAAATTGTTTCACCTCATATAACAAACCCTTCTCATTGGTGGCAAGTAGAATATCATCCACCTATAGAACAAGGAACCAAATTTTACTCCCACTAACTTTCTGATATATGCATTGATCTATGATATTTTCTACAAAACCATATGAAGAGATGATATCATGGAATTTTAAATACCATTGATGGGAGGCATGTTTCAATCCATACATAGATTTCTAAAGCTTACACAACAAACACTCACCATCATTAGAGGATAATCATTTTGGTTGTTTCATATAAACTTCTTCCTCTAAATCTCCATTTAGGAATGCTATTTTCATGTCCATTTGATGTAGTTCCATATCAAACTAGGCAATCAATTTCGTAATCAATAGTAAGGAATCTTTCTTAGATACAAGAGAAAAGGCCTCTGTGTAATCAATTCCTTCTTGTTGGGTAAATCCTTTGGCAACAAGTCTAGCTTTATATCTTTCAATGTTGCCTAATGAGTCCCCTTTTTTTTGAAGACCCATTTACATCTAATGGCCTTTGCACCATTAGGCAACTCGACAAGATTCCAAACATTGTTAAATGTCATAGAATTCATCTCATCTACCATGGCATTATACCACAATTGAGATTCATTGCATCTCATAGCTTATAAAAATGTTTCAGGGTCATTTTTTACTCCAATATTATAATCAGCTTCTTGTAGAAACGCAATGTAATCCCTAAGTATTGTTGATTTCTTATCTTTAGTGCATCTTCTTAATGTTGTATTAGTGCCCTCTTGAGAAGGAGCTTGTACAACTGGTTGCTCAACTACCTTTGGTGTTTTTTGAACAATCAAATCTATTAGATTGTCGTCAGCAGCTTGTGGAACTTTAATGATTGGTCAACACCATTTTGACTTTGAGGGATGCTATGAATGATAGTCAATCTATTACTTGAAATAGGATTTTGTATTTCACAATGATTTTTCTCAAGAACTAAGTCCCGAGATTGATCACTCCCACTAATCAAGTCATTCTCAAGAAATTTTACATTTCTTGATTCCACAAACCTAGTGCTATGAGACGGACAATAAAATATGTACCATTTGGACCTTTCAGCTTATCCAATGAAATATCCACTTATAGTCCTTGGATCCAGTTTCTTTTCTTGTGGATTATAAACTCTTAATTTAGACGAGTATCCCCAAACATGTATATGTCGCAAACTCGATTTAATATATACACTATCATTTTAAGAGCTTCAGTCCATAATGATTTAGGAAGTTTAGAGCTGCTAAACATACCTCGCACCATGTCTAATAATGTTTGGGTTCTACTTTATGCTACACCATTTTGGTCCGGAGACCCAAGCAAAGTGGTCTGGACACCATTTAGAGCTGCTATTATCCTATGCTCCTAATGAAACTTCGCAAATGGACCAGGTGGTTGTCCATCCTCAGTATATCTACCATAAAATTCTCCACCTCTATTTGATCTCATAATCTTTATTTGCCCACCGCATTGTCTCTCTATTTCCATTTTAAATACCTCAAAGGCATCTAATGATTTGTTGTTGTTATGAAGCAAACAAAGGTACATATATCTGAGTAAATATCTATAAATGAGATGAAGTATTTCTAGCCATATGAGTCCATTTCTAGACTACAAATGTCTATATGTATGATCTGTAATATGTCTGAACTCCTCTTGACACCTTTCTTTGTCATGTTGGTCTGCTTTCGCTTTATACAGTCCACACAAACATCAAAGTCAGTAAAATCCAGAGTACTAAGTACTCCATCATTCACTAATTTTTTATTTCTTTCAAGGAAAATATGTCCCAATATTCAGTGTCACAACATAAAGGATTGTTCATTCGTAACACATCTTTTAATACCAGCATTACACACATGCATTGTATTGTGAAAAAAATTTCTTAATTCGAAAAAGACCATTAATTATTGTACCATTCCCAATAAGATTAGATCCATGATATAAACCAAATGATGTATTTGAAAAGTTAAAGGAATATCCCAAAGTTATAAATATTGAAACTGAAATCAAATTTCTAGGAAAACTAGGAATATAAAATGTTCTTTCCAAATTTAAAAAAATAGAATTTAAAATTAATTTACATGTCCCAATAGCTTTCATATGTGAATGCATTTTGCTTCCTAAATAGATACACTGTTCACTACCCACTAGCTTTGTGTGGTTTAGAAAACCCTTTCTTTATAAGCCAAGCCTTAAATTTGGCACAATCCTTCTTTATGTGTCCTTCCCTTTTTGTCTGGCTTGCCCTCTATTCCTTCCTTCTATGGCCATATGTGCACTTTCACCCAATTCCATTACCAACCTCCCTTTCTCTTGAGCACACATGATCAACAGTTCATTGATAGACCGTTTATCCTTATGTATATTCTAAGAGATTTTAAAGGGTCCATATTGAGGTGGAAGGGAATAAAGTATGTAATGCATAAGGAAAGATTCAGACATCTCAACATCTAGAGACCATAGTTAAGCTGCAATGTCCCTTATTTGCATGATGTGCTCATGCACACCTCTTACATTTTGAGCTTCATAGATGATAACTCAGTCATTAAGGTACTGGCTAAGGCCTTATTTGAAGACTCAAGTTCATCAATAGCCTTCAGTATATCCCTAACATGATCACACTCTCTAATAAAACCACGAATACTAGTATAAATTTTAGCCTTTATGTACATCATGCTGAGGCGATTAGATCGATTCCAATGTTCATAAAGAGCAATTTCAACTTGAGTGCTAGTTTCAGTAGGTGCAAATGTTTCATCTTTTCGGATAGCATAATCAATGTCAGTCCATCCTAATTGGAGGAGAATCCTCTCTTGCCATATTTTATAGTTATCACCATTCAATTCGGGAATATCACACTGAATATAAAAAAAATCAAATGTGAATCATATAACAATTAAAACTACATGTGGGCTAAGTTTTGATTGAAAAGATTCATACATAACCTTTACGATGAAACTATCAAATTATATTCCTTTTCTTCATACTTATGGGTAAATTAAGAAAAAGATAATTTGTAATTCCATCCTAATTAACCATGAAAATATAATAAATATTCATGCGGGATAAAATTTATTATATTTGAATATGATTAATTATAATTTGTTTCATTGTACTAAATGTGATATATAACACTTAGTATATAATTTCTCTTAATCAAAGATGTTGTGGCTAATCTTCAACTAATTAAAATTATATTGACCACACGACACCTCATTTTATGAAAATTATTA
Organism: Erythroxylum bequaertii; assembly: GCA_024520955.1. Classification (NCBI taxonomy): domain Eukaryota; kingdom Viridiplantae; phylum Streptophyta; class Magnoliopsida; order Malpighiales; family Erythroxylaceae; genus Erythroxylum; species Erythroxylum bequaertii. The sequence continues at coordinate 44,072,304 of JANIJF010000008.1, forward strand.
ATAATAAAGGTTTCACATAATCTTTTAAAACTTATTAATCGTGCATCAATATCATATATTGGCATAAAAATAAACATATACAAAATTAAATAATGTAATTCAATAAAATTGGACTAATCTATCAAAACAGAAATATTTATGGTCCAACATGTCAGTACAATACAAAGATGGACCTCTTTCAATCCAAATTATGTACAATTTATTCTTTACAAGTATGAAATTAAAGCTTTCATGATGCCTCACGTTATAAGTGTTAGTTCCAGAAATGATGCTTATGCTTCACGTATAAAGCTTACATTGATGGACCCCTTTAAAACAAGTTCCAAGTAAAAACTTTCCAACGATGGGCCCCACGACAACAAGAAGTTGTGCTTCCTCTCACATAAATCGGTAAACAATGAAAAGAAATACAAATTTTAAGCAACACATTTGACAAGTCTTTGATGGTGGTCCCACAAAAAAATTTGTCCATGAAACCTTTATTCAGTATAAATGAAAATTTTCAACCTTCAGTCAAGTGCAAACAACCTGGATCTGACTCATTTTATAAATTCGATTATATCTTGACTTTTAAAACTCTGTTTTTTATTATTCAAAAGCCATTTTAATCATAATTGAATTTCCTTCCTATATGCAAGATCAATTTCACAATATCGTAACTCTAAAAACATCAATATTTGTGATAGAAAATTCACATATTCATCATATAATCACAGAAATTCAATTACATCAAGGTAGTGGTAAATCTTGTTTTGATACCAACCCTTAAGCATGAAAAGAAACGATATCCATGTTTATTGCAATAAAAAACATAAATATGAAATTTTAATCTCACAACTCTTGCCACTGAAGTTGAGGTTCGAATGAGTGAAAGGGTTGTTCTTGAAGTGAATCACACGTTAATACAAATCTCAATTCAAGATATACAGATGCACAAGAAGGGGGTTGAATTATGTATTCTTTTTTGTTAAATCCCTTCGTAAACGAATTTATTAAAAGATACTTGTTCTTTTCATAAAAACTACTGAAAATCAATGTTATAAACTATTTTCGAGATATTCGTATGAAAACAGTAAAATTGAAAATTGAAAGTTAAGAGAGAGGTTGAGAGATTTTGACACAGAGATTTTTATACTAGTTAACCCCAAACCGTGAGCTACGTTCAGTCCTCAGATATCTTTCTGAGAGTCCATTATCTCTCAAAACGTTACAAATATTCTTTGTTTCTGAGCCTTTTCAGGTCTCTTACAATCAGTATTCTTTCACACTTAGCCTCTTCAGGCTATCGGCACTTCTTTCAACTGAAAGGTTTTTCGAGCTTTGTTAAAGATAAAATAGCTCTAGTTTTTTTTGCACAATAATTTCTCTCAAGAATTGCTAAGCTTTTAATTTTGCTAATTTCAGTAACTTTTGCAATCTTCGACTCCGACTCATATTTATAGCCTTCGTCTATAACTACTTCTTGAAAACTGCTTCTTGATCTTTCAAGAATCGGTTATTCAGTTGAGTTCTGTAACTAACTCAAGCTGATACATAATCCGACGTGGTATCGAATCTTTCGTCTGCTTTCTATCATCTGTTTATTTCTTTCGCCTTTACGCCTTGCGTCTGACTTCCTATCGTCTCATTTTTGCTTTGCGCGTGCTTCCGTCTGTCTTTTCATTTTGCTTCCGTCTGCTTTTCATTTTGCTTCCGTCTGCTTTTATTTCGCTTCCGTCTGCTTTTCATTTTGCTTCCATCTGCTTTCGCTTCCGTCAGCTTTTATTTTGCTTCCGTCTGCTTTTATTTTTCTTCCGTTTGCTTTTCTTTTCTTCATTTTGCTTTTCATTTTGCTTCCGTCTGCTTTTGCTTCCGTGATTATTATTTGTTCTCCATCAAAATTATTTATGTAAAGTAATTTTGACTTAACATAGTGGAGAGAAATGATGACATTGCCTCTTAAAATTAATCACCAATTCTGTGTTAATGGCATAATTCCTTGATAGAGGTCCAAACCTCATAGGAGAAGCTACATATAAAAAAATGTGTCTATAGGTTCTGTTTCCTCTTTAAACAAGAAGTAAATATTGGTCGTGCTTAAGAACTATAGTCTATTATGTGTATTTAGTCTTGTTTTAACTATTAGGAACATATGGAAATATAGTTCGGGTAATAGACACCTATCTCAAATAATTATGTTCCAACCTTGGTAATCCCCTCTGTTCCTTAAAGATTCCTTATATGAATCATTCATATATTTCTAAAAATTCTTGCCTACCCATATGTATTCATCTTCCCTATTTGAATAAAGTTTGTAGGATGGTAAAAACTACACTGCTTCTTTCAGCACTTCTCTCTACTAGTTTCTTTGTATCCATTCACCCACCTTGGCATTGCTTAGGATCATATTCATTAGAGAATGCATTGTCAAATTCTAAAGAAAGACTTGTATGGCTATATTGATTATAGAAAAATAAAGTTATTTTGCCATTCCTAATTATACACTTAATGTTTCCCTTTATAATATCTCTCATCTGTAATTGTGTGACACACTAGTGGGTTTGCACTTGAATTCTCACCTACTTTACCTAAATAGCCTTTTAATCCATTATTAATCTCCATAATCTCTTCTTTAACATTACCTTGTTAGATAAAATGATAGGAGCAATTTCTAGATCCCCTTCAAAAATAGGTGTGCAAACCTCCCTTTAAGCTACCTTAGCTTCACTCTTCCCTTCCATTAACCAGTCAATATGAATCTTTTGATGTTCTTCTCAATTATTTTAATCACTCCTTTGGATAAGAAGAAGTCTCAGGACCAATAAACAAGCATAGAATTGATGACTGACTTAATCAATTGTAACCTCCTTATAGTTTCTTATTGCACACATGCTTAACCTCTTTTGAAACTTTTCAATTAAGGGAATGTATACAGAAAATTGTAATCACTTTATAGATAAAGGAAGCCTCAGTACTTGAAGGGAAGTTGTATAATCCTCAAGCCAGTAATCTATGACAGCATTTATGCAAACACTTATTGATATCACTAAGTGGCTCTTTTCTATATTTAGATCCAACCTTGATAGCTCCCTGAAGGTATGCAAGAAAGACATGAGGGACCTTAATGATATTTTATGGGCTTGAGATAACTTCAATAGATCATTTGCAAAAGCTAAACATAGTATATTGATCTTTTTGTATTTACTGTGAAACTTGAATATGTGATATTTCTAATGTTAAACCTCATGAAATTTGTGAGGGCCTCCATGCAAAATATGAACAAATAAGGGAATATTGGGTTGCCTTGCCTAACACCCTTTTTACCTTTGTAGACATATGTTGGTTACTTACTAATAAAAATTGAGAATGAGGATGAGGCATCACACATCATTTTCAACTAATTGAATTTGCAAAGAAACATTAAGTATATGACCTATAGGTTTCCAACTAATTAAATCATAGAATTTATTTAAATCAAAATTTATAGCATATTTCTCAAGGGAAATCCTTCTAAAATAACCCTTTAAAATTTCTTGGCCTAGAAGTATATTATCTCTTATTTGACTTACTTCTAAGAAAACATATTAAGCTTGATCCACAATGTTTTTAAAAATGTTTTTAAATTTTTGTGAGTTTTGTTTACTATGATTTTGTACCTAAAATTATAGCAAGCTATTAGCTTATATTCACCAAGAGAGTTGGGACTATTTACCTTTGGTATAAGATATAAGAAGGTCTTATTGATTTCCAAAAGCATTTTTACCCTTTTTAAAGACTTCCAATATTGCTTCTATAACGACGCTCCTTATTTAAGGCCAAGTCTTCTAAAAAAAGACTCCATTCAACCCTTTTGGTCCAGAAGCTTTTTCAGATGCTCTATCCCTAGGAGTTAATAGAGCATTCATTTCATTAACTTCTTTAGAGGAAAATTGGTTCCTAATGAAGAGAAAAAGACTTGTGGACTAGATTTGCTCTTCATTTAGACATTTAGGATCTTTTACAAAATCTAAGCACCTCCCCCTGAGGCCATGTTAAGAAGATATTATGATCCTGTTGAGCATGTTTTATATATAACAAAACTCTCAATACTTCAAATATACAGATCGTATCTTATACTTCAAAAGGTATCATTCCTATGAGGACTATAGACACCTAAAACTTTGTTTAAGGTACTAAGAATTGATTTGAATTAAATTCTAAGCCTATACATATGATAATCATATAGGAAATACTTAAAAGCACATTTAATTTACACCTATCAACATCCCCACAATTAAACCTTTGCTTGTCCTCAAGCAAAACTAAAAACTACGAACATACAAAACATATAAATACATAATCACTTAATTATGCAACAATACAATAATCGTATAATGGCATCAATCCTTATGAAATGAACTTAAGTGCACTGATTTGAATATACATATTATTCAAAATATTAACATCCTATTCATACACCTATGACACTTGTAATCGTGCACTTATTATTAATAATCAATCAAAAAGGCAAAATATCATTAAGTAACTTTTCATGAAAGTTCTTGCTATTGCTAAAAGATCAGTAGGTTTTATTTAGTGTAACAATATTTTTAAAATTTTCTTTAACAATAACCTAGTCTTTTGACATGAAGGTAAACATCTTGCCATGAATGTCCCATGTTACTTAACTAAGTCATTTATTTTTTGTTTAGCTTGGTTAGAGTGTCATCTAGCCTTTTGACACAGATTTTTTTTTTTGAATTCCCTTAATGACTCAGTTATGTCATAATTCTAAATTACCTACCAACTTTATTCTTAACCTAAATTGCTTAAAAAGGGCTAGCATAATAGGGATTTAGACCATTTTTTCTTTGTTTTTTCTTTTTTATTTAATTTATAGCCTACCTCATTTCTTCCTAGTCAATCACTCTCATGAAAGGGTACTAATAATGCTAACCAATTCAATTGACTATAATTATAAATGTATATGAACAAATTCCCTAAAGTGAAAGAATAGGTGTCATATCCTAATTAGCATATATCTGCATCCCAAAGACACTTAAAACACAAAATTCACAAGTTACTATGCCTTTACAATTAAAAGATGACAATTCACACATCACAATGCCATTTTAATAAAAATCTAACACAATGCAAATGCAAAATTCACACACATATCATATATACAAATGTAAAATTCCCACACACATGATATACAAATGCAAAATTCACACACATATGATATGCAATTGCATATACATCCCCACACTTAAACAACACATTGTTCTTAATGTGACAAAAACAACAATATAAATAAAAATATAAAAACAAATAATAAATACAAAGTTAGAGCAAAAATAATTATGATGTTTCGGCGGTGATGATATAGTGATGAAATTTGAAGACACTCAATGACATAAAATTTTAGCAATTCACTACTTATAAAATAAACATAAAGAAATTAAAAATAACAAAATACCAAAAAATAAAAATTAAGAATAAAAATTTAATTTAAAAATCATAATTCTTAGGTTGCCTCCTAAGTAGCACTTCTTTTACATCATTAGCTTAATGTATTCTTCATGTTTATGCTCAACCTAGGTCTATTATGAGTGGCTTGCTTCCACTTATTTTGCTTAATTTCAATTTAGTAGATTAAAAGGACATAATTGATAAAATTAAGAAATCTAAGTAAGTCTAGTAATGCCTTTTTCGGTAACAAATTGTTAATAATGTAGGGAATGATGAAACTCCCTGAATCATCTATCAAATCCAACAGTTTGTCCTGTAAGAAGGTGAACTGCTCTTCTTCTGCAATCAGCCTCATTCCGCTTCTTGAACAGAGACTTCCTTATATTCGTCCATCTCTATATCTTCTGTCAACTGTTCCTCGTCCTCTGTTGTTTCATCCTTTAAAGAGTTAACTACATCAATTCTCATTAATGAGCTGCCCTCCTTTAGATTCTTTAATATCTTATTCATATTGAATTCCATTTTTCCATTACCAATATAAAGGATAAGGTTGTCTTTATAGACATCTATCAAAGCTCTTCTAGTGCTAAAAGGGGTCTACTAAAAATTAGTGGATAGTTTCGATCCTCTTCAAAGTCTAGTATGATATAATCCATATAAATTATGAACTTGTCCACTTTTATAGGAACATCTTCCACTATGCCAAATGGTTTCTTTATCGATTGATCCGCCAACTAAACAAGCATGGAAGTTGGCTTCACATCTCCTAGCCCCAATTTTCTGAACATTAACAAAGGTTTAAGATTAATACTTGCACCTAAGTCACATAAGCATTTAGAAAATTCTAAATTACCAACTACACAGGATATAGTAAAACTCCCTGGATCTGTTAACTATGAGTGCTTGTGGTTGGTAATTATAGAGTTAAAACTTTCTGTCATGGAGACCATTGGATTATTATCCCAAGTTTGCTTACTTGATAAGATTTCTTTCAGAAATTTTGCGTACTGAGGTATGTTCTCTAAAGCTTCCATAAACTTTGCAATTTTTTAAGCTTTTCCACAAACTTTGCAAATTGTATATCCAATATGTTCTTTTGAAGTCTTTGTGGGAATGGAATTATCAGTGGATATGGAGGAGGAGAAAGATAGGGAGGATCTTTATTCTTATCTTCATCATTTTTCTTCTTCTCTTGGTCTTCTATGACGTGGGGTTTAACTTGTGCTTCTAGTGGTTCTTCTAGTTCTTTCTCACTTCTAAGTGTGATAGCCTTAAATTACTCTCTTGGGTTTACTTCTATATTTATTGGACGGCTTCCCACACTTCTTATAAATAATGCATTAGCTAACTATCCCATTTGAACCTCAAGATTGTGATTATAAGAGGCATTAGTCTTCGCTACTTGCTTAAATTTCCCTTCCATCCTTTTCTGAGCTCTTTTGTATTCATGAGATTGTCCATGTGCTTATCCACTTACAAATCATTTGCATAGGACTGGTCTTGATTTCTCACTTGAGTTCCTGCATTATTAGACCAAAAGAAATTCAGGTAGTATTTGAATAAAGATTTTTACCTCCTTGACTATGTTATGCTCCCATGAAGTAGTATTGCTGCATTTTTTTTTATTTTCCACTATTAAGCAATCAGATATGATATGACTCTCTTTTCCACATAGCTTGCATCCATGCTGAATTGCTTTAAGTGGAAAGAAAGAGGTGGCTATTAGGCTATTCAATTGTTTAGTTAGGTAGGCAACCTCAACCTGCAATGCTATCACTAAATCTATAACAATCATTCCTTTTGGATCCCAGACATATCGTGACATTCTTCATGCCTCCAACATCTTCTTGATTCTTCAATTTCCTGTTTTCCAACTCTCACAAACATATCAAACACTTATCGAAACATAAAATTAAGATCCAATTCTTGCTTTAAACTGAACAAACACTTAGAATACATACAAACACTAACAATGACACAATTCTAAGCCTATACATATGATAATCATCTAGGAAATACTTAAAAACACACTTAAAAATCTAGCAAAACATAATACAATCTACACTTATTAGATCCCTTCCTTATTCACCAAGTAGCAAATCTTGTTGTTATTCTTCCTATCTAAAATGGTTTTATAAAAGTAACTTGTATTTTTATTCTTTAATAGGATCCATTTCATCCTCACTCTTTACTTTAGAAGGAAGCAACAGTTTCTTTTTGTTTTTATATAAGAGTTTAGAGCATTATTCTCTTCATTTAACCAAAATAACTCACCATGATGCTTATACACCTCCCCTTGTATTGCCCATAACTTGTCTTTGGCCTTAGCAACTATCCAAAAAGCATTACAGTCCCTACTCCCTTTGAGATTCTTAATTTCTTCTTTGATCTTAGATTGTTTTATCATACAAGCATAATATGTATACCCTTAGACAAGAGTGGAGGTACTATTTCATATCACATCTTTCAACTATAAAATACAAGGTTATATGGTGATAAGTTTACCCTTAAGAGAACTTAGAATGTAACATATTTTCTGTCTATGGAAGAGGGCCATAAGGTAGTGCACTATACTTAAAAGAGATTAGAGTGCACTCAAAAGAGATTAGAGCATGATTTGTATGTGTGAAGAGCGAGAATAAAGCAATGAAATGTCTATGACAGGCATCGACCCCTTTTGGAGTGTTAACTAGATCATATTGACTAGTAAGAATTGATATATAATGGCTATCAAACACCCCTCTTTAGCTCCTCACCTAAAATCACAACTGTAACAATATGCATTAACTAGGAAAAAAGAATAGTAGAAAAATATAAAAACCTACTCTACTACCATTGTACGAGGAATGAACCATATTTCTTATGCCTATGTGACACTATATATGTTGGACCCCGATCTTTTAGTAGAATTTAGAAATATTAAATGAAATTGAATGAGTGTTTTTGT
>JANIJF010000008.1:44237231-44249074 GCA_024520955.1 Erythroxylum bequaertii
AACTTGGGATATTGCTTGATGTTAGTTAGTATTGTTGACCAAACCCATACCAAGCAGTGCTTGAATTTCTTTCTATCATCTTATAATTAAACACAGCTGCTAAGTTGAAAGTTATAAAAAGATCTCACTCTGCTGGCTTAACCATTTACTTCCTCTCTTAATGTGTATTCTATATTTGTTAGGCTATATATCATTTGGAGAAGGGAGATTCTGTATTTGTTGCAGCTCATACATCAGCTGGAAAGACAGTTGTTGCAGAATATGCCTTTGCATTGGCATCGAAAGTACAATCTTCTGAAACTATGTTAACTTTCTCCTGTTTTCTGTATCTCATATATTTTATGCGAAGTTCCTAATTATTCTGATATCTGTTTGCATTGTTTTTCCTTTTCTCCCTTTTTCGGCTGTATGCCATCTTACAAGATTTTCCTGTGTTGCAGCACTGCACTAGAGCTGTCTATACTGCTCCCATTAAAACCATCAGCAACCAAAAGTATAGGGATTTTTGTGGCAAATTTGATGTTGGCCTTCTCACTGGTGATGTTAGCATAAGACCAGAAGCTTCCTGTCTCATCATGACTACTGAAATATTACGGTCAATGCTTTACCGTGGAGCTGACATTATACGAGATATAGAATGGGTAAAAGGGTAGCCTTTTCTGGTTTTAAACTGTAATCTCCCTTCTGTTTGATGTATATGGTTCTTTCATATATATACTTTTGGCAAATTCCACTTTTATAAACAAGAAATGAATTTCTGCTATGTCTTTTGGGACAGGTCATATTTGATGAAGTGCACTATGTCAATGATGTTGAAAGAGGTGTTGTCTGGGAAGAAGTTATAATCATGTTACCAAGGCATATAAATATTATCCTCCTTTCAGCCACGGTAGGTGCTTATAGGTTGAAATTGCATATGATAATTGTTATAATTTGTCAAACCACTGACAATCAGGGCCCTGACTTTAGGTCCGCTGTAGCTTTTGTAAGCAGAGAGAGTGAGGCAGTTATCTTCCTGAGCATTATCAATCTTGTGGAGCATCTAACATATCTCAATTTATTTATGGCACCAAAATATCTTCCATTATTCTTTTTTTTTTGTGTGACATGCTATATCTTCATGGCACCAAAATATCTTCCGTTGTTATTTATTTTGTGACTTGCTATGTCTTCACTCATATGATGGTGTCTTACTTCTTTGTCTTTCTTGTGATTGATTTCATGAGTTTGACAATCTAAAAACAGTGGGTAGAAATACCAAATGGATGAACTGTTTTTGAGTTTACCTACTGCCTGGTTTGTTTGTTAAAACATCAGAGGCCTATGATTTCAGAACTTTTGCAGCTTAGTATTCACTTAAATTTCTCTTTAAAAAAATTCAATGACTTAGATTATGACTTTTGTTATGTGAGCACAAGGTTGCTAATGTATATGACTGGTAATATGACTCAGTAGCTCACTTTGCGTACCATGCAACTCTTTTTACCTGCTCATCTTTATGTTCTGAATGATGTGCTCCCTAGAAAACTTGAAGGAAACATGAGCTGTGCTGTTTTATGTGAAATGGTTGAGTTAAATGCAGTTGTACTTACAGGCACAATTTTTTTGAATATGTCTCATGCAGAGACACTTGCAAATAAGAACTTTCATTTATGAGTCTCTGTAACTCTGTTCTTTGCTCTTTTAGGTATTTGTTATTCAAAGTGTTCCTCATTGTATGCAGGTACCAAATACTTATGAATTTGCAGACTGGATTGGTCGGACAAAGCAAAAAAAAATTTGTATTACTGGGCAAGTGCTTAAATTGTTACTGGATTACATTGAAACTTTACCTTTTATGAGTTTGAGTTTCATGAATAGTTATGAACTGTTGTCATTTCGTGTTTTGAAGTCTGATAAGAAAGAACAAGTACCAATTTGAAATATGGTCTCAGTTGCCTTGTAACTTTTGTTTACCATGCTCTTATATGTTACAGAACTACAAAAAGGCCTGTCCCACTGGAGCATTGTATATTTTATGCTGGAGAGCTATACAAAATCTGTGAGAATGAGAAATTTATAAGTGAGGGACTGAAACTTGCTAAGGATGCTTATAAGAAAAAGCATTCAGGTGTCAACACTGGATCACATGTGTCTTCAGGATTGCATGATGCAGCTCGTGGTCAGAAACGTGAAAACCTTAATCGCACCAAACAGAACAAGCATTCTGCTACCCAGAATACGGGTAGCTTGTCTGGGACTAGTTGGGGAAATCAAAACAATGGAAGTGGCCAAAATAACTTGGGACCAAGGAGATCTGAGGCTTCTTTATTGTTGCAGCTTGTCAATAAGCTTTTGAAGAAGTCCCTGTTACCTGTATGTTTGATATCTTTCCCTAATTCTGTTGTTAAATAGGTCTTTTTTTCCCCCCCTCTTTCCAATTATCTTGGATAATATTTGAATTGATTTCTTAGTTCTTTATGCACTTTTTAAAGATTGTGAAGGAATTTCTTAGATGTAGGGAAACAGTCTTCAGCATGGGTGTAATCACATAATGCATCGATAGAACATGCTTCTGAAAAATTGAACACGGTATCTCTGTTTAAAATGTGGACAATGTGGTGTTTCCATACAATCTTTGGCAATTTTGTTTTCCTGCAACAAAGACATGATGTTCTGTTTATCCTTTGAAAGTTTTCAGAATGTTAGAATTCTGTCTTTTTTTGGGTTTGGAGAAGAGTTCGGATTTTCAAGAGAGGGAAGTTTATGATATGTTAGGATAGTATTTACTTTGAATTTTTCACATGGGAAAGTCCTGAACTGAACACCACAAAATTTCCTTTTCTTATTTTAAACAAATTTTCTCAATACATCTTGGAGCAGCAAACTGACTCATGCAGTCATGTCATTCTATCTTTTCTGTATATGACATAGAAATATTTTGGTTTTCTTATGTTCTGCATGGCTAATATTACAACCTCAGGTAGTTATGTTTTGTTTTGCAAAGAACTGATGTGATAAATCGGCTGATGGCATGTTCAGTATGGACTTGACCAGTAGTTCTGAGAAGAGTGAGATTTATGTTTTCTGTTTTCTCAATACATCTTGGAGCTACAAACTCACTCATGCAGTCATGCCATTCTATCTTTTCTGTTTTGGTTTTCTTATGTTCTGCATGGCTAATATTACCTCAGGTAGTTATGTTTTGTTTCTCGAAGAACCGATGTGATAAATCGGCTGATTGCATGTTCAATATGGACTTGACCAGTAGTTCTGAGAAGAGTGAGATTCGTGTTTTCTGTGATAAAGCATTTTCACGTCTGAAGGGATCAGACCGGAATTTACCTCAGGTTTGATAGCCTATAAACAGCAGTATGTTTGACAAGTTTGATGGTCATATAGCACTGATGATAATCTACTTTTTGATTTGTGCTTACTATTTGATTGAAAGATAGTCAGAGTTCAGAACCTTCTCCATAGAGGGATTGGTGTGCATCATGCAGGTCTACTTCCAATTGTTAAGGAAGTTGTTGAAATGCTTTTCTGTCGTGGTGTGATCAAGGTAGTATCTGTAATCACCGCATTGCCTTTGTATTGAATTGCATTCATGTTTAGAATGGTTTTAAACACATTTTCATTCACTTTTCTTTATACAGTGCATAAGAGTTGGTGTTCACCATCATTGTATACTTGAATATTTTTATAAGATGGTGCCTAAAGGTGATATATTTTGTTGATGTTTATGTATGGTTCTATTGTAGGTTCTTTTCTCAACTGAAACATTTGCTATGGGTGTCAATGCCCCAGCTAGAACTGTGAGTGGAGATTTCTCTTTCTTTATATTCTTTTTCTTCTTCATATGAACCATTGCAAAGGTTAAATAAGGTCTAGTGCTATCATTTGGATTTGTGCATGTTAACATTTTGCTATTTGTACTCCATGTTTTTCCTGTGGATGCTTTTAGTGGCTAACCGTGAGGTTTATGATGCGAAGAAGGAATTAGAGAACTTTGCTAGATTAAAGTGATTGGTTTCGGTTGACTTGAAAAATTGAAACACATATTGATACGGATTTACTGTTTGTCTGATATGTGTGTTTATTTTCTTAATATGATAACTATAATAGTATGGTCAACATTAACTTAATGTTTCATTTCTTTCTGAGTTGATGTTGGTCGGGCAGTCATTGTGTATATTGTAAAGCATGCAAATTATTATGCACGTTGCAACAACTAGACAAACACATCCAGCACCTACACGTAATACTTTGATGGGTGTGGTTGTAACCGGTTATTTATGATATTCCTCAGTGTGTTTTGTTCTGATACTTTTACAGGTTGTGTTTGATACTTTAAGGAAGTTTGATGGCAAGGAATTTAGGCAGTTACTTCCAGGAGAATATACTCAAATGGCCGGTCGTGCTGGCCGACGAGGACTTGACAAAACTGGTACTGTTATTGTAATGTGTCGTGATGAAATCCCAGAAGAGGGGGACTTGAAAAATGCTATACTTGGGAGTGCGACTAGGCTTGAATCTCAGTTTCGATTGACTTATATTATGATCTTGCACCTCCTCCGTGTGGAAGAATTGAAGGTAATTAGGAGATTAGATTATCTTTTAGTTTGTGAAAGAATTACTAACTTCTACCAGCTTTAGCAGCCGTATATTGGCTATGACTTTTTCTTACACTAATACAATTGATACATATCCTTTGCTTCATTAAAGTTCGAAAGGAAGTGGTTACCTGGTTCAAGCTTTTGCACATTGACTGCAGTTGGGATTATTGGGTGGCATAATTGCAGGTGGAGGACATGTTGAAAAGAAGCTTTTCTGAGTTCCATGCTCAAAAGAAACTTCCTGAAAAGCAGAAAATTCTGATGCGAAAGCTTGCTCAGGGTATCAAAACTGTGGAGTAAGTGTAGAAACATTAAAACTTTAATACTGATTTGTTGTTAGAGGTGCAATATTTCTAGACTTCTAAGTTGAAAGGGGTAGAAGAGAAAAAACAGAAAATAGGGTTCTGTTGAGATAATATAATTATAGAAAATGTATGTTAATTATAATATTCTTAAATAAGATATCTGTTGAGAGAGAACTAGGCGTATTAAGTTAACCTTATATACATGTAAGTATATATATATATATAAAATACTGTCAATAGCCTCCTTTGAGTTGGAACATAGGTATTGTCATTGCCCGACTTGATACAAAGATATAAGAAACTCTTGGTTCCCATAAGGACTTAGTTAAAGGATATGCTAACTGAATTGTAAAAACTATAAATTCTATAATCAATTCTCTAGATGCAATTTTCCTCCTTTGAGTTGGAACATAGATATTGTCATTGTCCAACTTGATAAAAAGGTATGAAACTCTTGGTTCCCATAAGGACTTAGTTAAAGGATATGCTAACTGATTTATAAAAACTATAAATTCTATAATCAATTCTCTAGACGCTTTTTTTTTTCTTTGCTGAAATAATGTCCGGTTGTGTTTGGTTAACCCTATATGAATGTAAATATATGAGAAATCAATTATATAAATATCCTCATAATAATATTTTCAATAATCTTGGAGCATAGATGTTTTCAGTGCCCAACTTGATACAAATATATGAAACTTGTGGTTCCCGTGAAGACTTAGTAAAGGGATATGCTATGAAACTGTAAATTCTATAATCAATTCTCTATCACAATTTCTTTCTCTGATGAAATGATGTGCACCTTTGTATGTTTTATCCTCTCATGATAGACTGAATTAGAGGCTATTGCAGTACTGTCTGATTGTCATATATCAATCTCATAGGCATTAGTGGGGTAGGCCTAAGGGGATCAATCCTAATCTCCTGTTATAGATGATGCAGCAATAGTAGCTCACAAGGTGCACTTAAAATAGTTCTATATTTAACTTCTATGCTAGAGGGAGCTAACATGTTCTGCTTCTTGTTCTTCTGTGAAATTAAGTTTCCTCTTACTAATATACAATAGCCTAAAGCAGTACATCTATCAAAGTGTGAGCTTGCATAATCTGCATCTATATATTGCAATTTGTCAATGTCTCCATGATTACGACTGTCCTTGTCTTAGGTCTTTTTAATGTACCATACAATGCAAAGTGCTACCTCCCAATGTTCCAACATAGAGTGAGGACCTAAATTGACTCACAACAGTTGCCAAGTAGGCAATTTCAAGTCTGCTGATTGTGAGATATAACAACATTCCAATCAACTTGCGGCGGGATAAAAATATGGCTTGCCGTGATTGTGTACAAGTTTAACTTTGGGATCCATAAGGGTTCTCACAATCCTAGACCTCAATAATTTGGTCTCTTTTACTAGATCTAAAGCATATTTTCTCTGAGAGGTAAATTCCTTGTTTGGATAGTGCTATTTCAAAACCCAAAAAATACCGCAAAGGACCGAGATGTTTAATTTGAAATTGCTATTGTAGGTATTTCAACTTAGAGAAGTCAACTGAATTATCTCCAGTGAGTACAATAACATGCAGTGTTATCAGCATAGACAACTGTAAGGATGATTACCTGTTCTCCATGGTGATAAAATAGAAAATGATCTAACTACCAAGTCTCTAGCATGCGGTTCAATACCTTTGTCTCTCCATCTGACTAAGGATGGTGATGACAAGTGCAGTTCAATTCCTTACTTCTGCCAGAAGATGCTGAGGAATGTAGGGTAAGATGCTGAGGGATGTAGGGTCTTTGTCACTTACAGTGGAGCTTGGCATCTGGTGGAGCTTGATCACATGAGTTAGGAAATTGTATAAGGATGGATAATGCAATAAGACATATTTGTTTAGTCTGTCAACTACTACTAAAATAACATTATACCCTTTAGATTTTGGAAGGTCCTCTATCAAAACTAGATTGATTTCAATTTACCAACATTGTTCCGAGATTGCAGAGGCTGACGCTGTCCTGGAGAAGCTATGGTCCCATATTTGTTGATCCACACTATGATAAAGTCCATCCTTTTGTAGGCCCTTCCAATGAAATATAGATTGCACCCTTTTGCTTGTTGGTAAAGCCCTAGAGTGACCCCCACTAGAATTGCTGTGCAAGCGTACAGTAATTTTGCTTCTCAAGTCAGGATCAATTCCCACCATAATCCTACATTTCCAGTTTAAAATTCCGTCTTGCAATTGATAAAACTGACTGCTTATCCTGTCGTAACTTCACCATCACATCCTGAATACTCAAATACTTATTTTAGCTTGCTTTAATTTCTTCTAACAAATCAATTTGCACTTGAGATAATGCTGGAGCGAACAGCTCAACACTAGAGGTTCTGGACGAAGCATCTGCAGCTGAATTTTCCTTTTTTTTTGTCTTATAGACAATTTCAGTCATATCCCAAGAATTTAGGGACCCAAGCTTGCCGAAATGGAGTGCTAATCCTTTGCTCTAATAGGTATTTAAGGCTCTTATAATCAGTTTTAATGGTAAATCTCCTACCATTGAGAAAGTGATGCTCATACTTAACTGCCATGACCACAGAAGGAACTCCTTCTCATAGACTGTCAATGTTTGGTGGTTTGGAGCTAAGGATTTATTCACAAAGGCAATGGGATGCTGATTTGGCATAAGAACAGCTCCTAACCCCTCTCCACCAGCATCAACTTCAATTGTGAAAGGTTGAAATAGGTAAAGCCAGCATTGGCGCAAACATCAAAGCTTGCTTCATATCTTGGAAAGCAAGTTGAGCTTGATCATTCCATCTAAAAGAGCTCTTCTTAAGGTGTTTGGGTAAAGGTTTACTTCTCTAACTATAATGATGAATGAACCTCCTATAGTAATCTATTAGTCCTAGGAACTCCCTTGTCTCTTTAATTGAACTGTTTTTGGCCAATTGCATGTATTTGCTACTGTTTTTTTTTTGGGTCAGTAGTTACACCCTTAGTAGAAACTAATCCTCGATGCTCCAAAATTGCATTTGTTATCCTATTGGTGTTTCCTTATGGTCTTCACAGCAGTCTTGAGGTGCTCCTCAAATGTAGCACTACACCAAAATGTCATTGACATATATCAGCACACATTTCCTCAATTGAGGCTTGAAATCATGGTTTATTAAACTTTGAAAAGTTGCTGGAACACTGGTAAACCCAAAGCGGATAACCAGGGACTCATATTTTCCTTCACGAGTCCTAAAGGCTATCTTAGGTATATCTTGAGGGCACATATAGGTACAGTTTTGGTGATAACCATAATGCAAATCAAGCTTTGAGAACCAACTAGTCCTTTGCAACTCATTTAGAACCTCCTCACTTAGTGGCATTGGGAATTTATTTTTAATTGTTTGCCTATTAAGCTCTTTGTGGTCAAAGCCTCCAACTATTATCCTTGACTGGCAAAACTAGTGTAGAAAAAGGATTACTGCTGTGTTGAATTATCCCTTGGGTGAGCAACTTCTAAACCATTCTTTAAATTGGATCTTTTTAAATCCCTGAAACTATAAGGCCTCACATTCACAGCTTTTGCGCCCTCCTTCAATTTGATCGTATGACCATGAGTTCTGAAACAACTTAGATGTATAAAGAAGATTGTTTTATACATATGCTCTAGACTCGTAGGTTCCTATATAGAGCTAGGGTACATAGTTTTGGTAGTCTCCTAATTTATGAAGACTTCTTATTTGGAAAGATTCCTAATATAGCTAGATATTATAGGAAAATAGCTAAGAATAATCCCTTATTTGTGGAATTATCTACACTCCCCCTCAAGATGGTGCAAACATGTCTAACATGCCCAACTTGCCAATTTGCTCTTCAAATGGTTGTCTTAACAGCTCCTTTGTGAAGACATCTACTCTCTGTTCTTTTGTAGGAACAAACGGAATACATATGCTTCCATCTTCCATTTTTTCCTTGATAAAGTGCTTATCAACCTCTATATGCTTTGTCCTTTCGTGAAGTACTGGATTGTGTGCAATATTAATGGCTGCCTTATTGTCACAATACAACTTCATAGGAGGCTTAACCCCTAAGTTTAACTCAGACATAACTCTTCTGAGCCACAAGACTTCACACACTCCTTGAGCCATAGCCCTGTACTCAGCTTCTGCACTACTCCGAGCCACTACATTTTGCTTTTTACTTCTCCATGTCACCATATTCGCCCATAGATAGGTGCAGTAGCCTGATGTTGATCTTCTGTCAGTGATCGAGGCAGCATAGTCTGCATCCGTATAAACTTCTATGCTTCAGTCTTCCTTCTTCTCAAAGAATAGTCCCTTGTCGGGACATCCCTTCAGATATTTCAAAATTCTGAAAACAACCTCTAAGTGTTCTTTATATGGTGAGTGCATAAATTGGCTTACTAAGCTCATTGCAAATGCTATATCTGGCTTGGTGTGAGATAAGTAAATCAGCTTCCCAACAAGCCTCTGGTACGCCTCCTTGTTTACTGGAACACCATTTTCAGGCTGTCCAAGTTTCTTTCCTAGTTCCATTGGTGTATTACAAGGCTTACATCCACTTAAACTTGTCTCTTTTAATAAATCCAAAGTGTATTGTCTTTGAGTCACCAAAATTCCCTTCTTGGATCGATCTACTTCCTTGCCAAGAAAATATCTAAGTTGCCCCAAGTTTTTTACTTCAAATCCCTTCCCGAGTTGTGCTTGTAACTTCTCTATCTCCACAAGATCACTTCCAGTAATTATGATATCATCCACATACACTATTAGGACAACAATTTTACCTTCCCCAGTCATTTTAGTAAACAAGGTATGGTCTGATTGGCCTTGAGAATACCCCTGACTTGTTACAAACTTGGTGAATCTGTCAAACCAGGCTCTTGGGGACTGTTTTAGTCCATACAAAGACCTTCTAAGCTTGCACACCTTGCCCCCAAAGCTTTTCTTAAACCCAGGAGGTGGCTCCATGTACACTTCCTTTTTCAAATTACCATTCAAGAAAGCATTTTTTACATCTAGTTGGATTAGAGGCTAGTCTAAGCACGTAGCCACTGATAATAGGACCCTGATAGTGTTCAATTTTGCCACTAGAGAGAATGTCTCAGTATAGTCCAACCCAAATGTTTGAGTGTAACCCTTTGCCACCAACTGAGCTTTAAATCTTTCTATTGAACCATCTGCATTGTATTTAATGGTAAATATCCACCAGCATCCTACCAACTTTTTTCTGCTTGGCAGGTCTGTTCTCTCTCACGTGCCATTCTTTTCTAGGGCCTTTAATTCTTCCAAAACAACCTCCCTCCACTCAGGAACAGCCAGAGCATCATGTACATTGTTTGGAATTTCTGTATTGGTTAGTGTGGAAATAAAGGCAAAAAAAGTTGGAGACAAGTTTGCATTAGAGACAAAGTTAGAGGTAGGGTATTGTGTGCATGATCTTTTTCCTTTTCTCATTGCAATAGGATGAAAATATCACCAGGGAGATCATTCGAGTTACCTGGTTGGGTACTAGCAACTTCAGTCTCTGATTGTGAGATGTCAGGACTTAGATTTGGAGATGATAATTGGGTTGTATCGAAGATTACTTCCCTTGATCCCCTGCTATATACTGCACCTTGGAATGTTTTCTGCTCTTCACTTCTTGCTTCCTTCTCAACATTGTCTTCTTCCTGATTTTCTTTTTTCTCCCCCTAACTAGTAAGCTTTTCTATTGCTGGTCTTTCTAGATTCAACACCTCAGTTTTTTCTTCACTAGACCTCTCATCTTCCTCACTGAAATACTCCCCCTGAAGATGAATGTGGCTATCATAAGGTTTACCTTCAAAAAATATAACATCCATAGAGGTAAAAAATTTCCGGGATGTTGGATCAAAGCACTTATATCCCTTTTGGGTTCCAGAGTATCCAACAAAGATGCATTTAATAGCTTTAGGATCTAGTTTGGATTTCTTGAGATCATGGTTATAGACAAACACAGTGCTTCCAAATATTTTCAGAGGGACAGGTGGGTTTGGTCTTGTATTAGGAAAGAAGGAAGAGAAGGTTTGTAATGGGGTTTGGAATTTTAAGGTTTTGGAGGGAATTCTATTGATCAAAAAATTGGCAGTGATAACTACTTCTCCCCATAGGTATTTCGGGACGTGTTTGAAAGCTGATTGCTCTAGCCACCTCTAAAAGGTGTCTGTTTTTGTGTTCAGAAATCCCATTCTGCTGTAGGGTGTAACTACAGTAGGTTTGGTGGACAATTCCTTTGCTATCTAGGAAGTTTTTTAAGGCCAAGTTCACATACACTCCTTCCCGTTTTCACTTCTTAACATTTTAATCTCCTTTTGAAATTGAGTTTTAACCATGTTATAGAAGGACATAAATGTGGCACAAACATTAGACTTGTCTCTCAAAAGAACTACTCATGTGACCCTAGAACAGTCATTCGCTTTCCATTGGGTGTTTGAGTTCTAGAGGGACCTCATAAATCACTGTGAATTAACATAAATGGCTCTGGACATTGGTTGTTTTGAATAGGGTAATGACTTCTATGAAGTTTGGCTAATTCACAACATTCACATTGAAACCTAGCACTTTTATTGATAGATAAATGAGGTAACACAGACTTCAGGTATCGTAAACTAGGATGGCCTAACCTATAATGCCACAACATTATTTCTTCCTCCTCGCTGACAGTAATGTGACAACTCCCTTCATGTTTCTTGCCTTCTTGCAAGATATGTAAGTCTCCAGTAACCTTAGCAACCCCAATCATCCTCCCCGATTCCAAATCCAGAAACATACAATGAGTTGACCAAAAATTAGCTTTGCAATTGATATCTTTGGTTAGTTTGCTAACAGAAACCAGGTTATAGGAAAGATTGGGAATGTGAAGAACATTTTTTAGTGTTAAGGTATCTGAAATAGGGACCGTCCCTTTTCTTGCTACTGA